>OVBE01001006.1:0-40981 GCA_900406425.1 Iberis pinnata
CGAGTATTATGTTCAACTTTTAAACTCTAAGATGGCAAGTTTCGTGGAAGCTAAATGTTGGTTGATTAGTGCTAAGGAAAACAGGAGTTCTTTTGCAATAGCCTCAAGTGTTGTAAAGGAAGGAAGAGTGCAGTCATACATCGCTCGACAATCTCCAGTTTGGTTACGTACTTTGCTTGAGGAAGAAGCTCGATCCTTCTGCTAATTTTTTACTCTGTTTTTTTGCCCTGTTTTCTTCTCATTTTGTTTCTTTTGTTTCCTCTATTAACACTTGTTTATTTGCTTCAGTCGTCAAAAAAAAAAAACCTATGTAATTTTTAGTCAAATTTAGATATAAATAAATAAATAAACTAGAAAGAAAAAAGTGAAATTTACGAAAAGAGAAAACACATTGAAATGAGTCCAATATATACAAAAAATAAATATGAAAACTAATTTTGAAATACATCTTTTACAAAAAATTATAAAGCTTTATAAAATATAAACTATTTAAAAAACAGAAGCCAATGTTAAGATGTAATTCAATTTTAAAATAAATTTTATCTAGCATTAGCCATTATAATATTTCCAAAAAAACATCAAAAGAAAGTTTATTAAATATAAAAAATATATATCAAACATCATTTCTATGTACAAATAAAAATGAAAAACTGTATATCCTTATCCAATTTTCTATAAAATTTAGCTAATACCGATTGGACCTTACAAAATCATATGCTTTCAACATTATATTTTGCTAATAATTAATATCAAGTTTAAACCATTTTTTTAATAACAATATTCTAATATATGTATAAATTCTTAATCCATATATATATATATATATATATTTTTTTTTTTCAATATGTATATATATATATATATATATATATTAACAAAAATACAATGATTCAACATAACCTTTTAAAATATTTATGTTCACTAATTAATAATATATAGTTTAAAGCTATATAAAATTCAAAAATACTATATGAAATCCTATAAAAATTGTTTATCGGATTTTTGAGATAATCTAAATCAATTTAAGTATTTTAAATTATTTTTATAGAATACAATTTATTAATAACTAAACAAGAATTTTAATATATAATTTAACTATATAAATGTTCAAAAATTTCATTATTATATTTATATTGGTGTATGGTGTACTAACGCGAATGTTAATCTAGCGTTATTATTATCTTCTTTAAAGAGTTTATTTTTTTAACACTAATATATTGATTGATTAAGTAGAAGACAATGTATCATTGTTCAATGACGATCGAATGAAAAAAGAAGGAACATCATAATATGTAAACATAGAATCTCGTCGATATTGATTCTGCGCCAAGGCATCTGCACATCGGTTTGAACTTCTTGCTGTCCATGAAAATCTGACATCCTCGAATTTATTAGCCCACCAAAATATGTCCCGCATCCAGTTAGCTAGATGAAATGTAATCTGTTCACCATGAAGAAGTTTCACCAAAAGTTGACTATCCCCTTCAAAGTGAACTCGACGGTAACCACGGCTCCAAGAATGTTGCATTGACATCAAAAGCGCATGTATCTCAGCCTCTAGTGCTGTTTGAACTACTCTTCCTCTTGCCTGACCTGCACACTTAAAAGATCCAGCATCATCGCGAACTATCCAGCCCGCTGTTGAAGCACCTGTATCTTTATGAAAACCTGCATCAAAATTACATTTATACCAAAAAAGATCTGGACATTTCAAGTTAGAGATGTTAGTAGAAGGATGCTGATAATTAGACGGACGATCACTAGCATTACTCGGTTTTAATGGGTTTGTAACTTCCCATTCCTCATCATCTAAACATGCAAATTGATAAATTACCTCCCAAGACAGTTTTGAATTTCTTTACAATAAATTATTTCGGTCTTTCCATAACCACCAAAGTAAATGAAAAGAGAGAGTCCCTGAACAATTATGATGTTGGTTAGGATGCCAGTCTAACAGAAAGGATAACTTATCATTGAAGGATATATTAGGATCATCTAATTCCAAAGAAGTGGAACTAATATTTCGCCAAATGTGGTTCGTCTCATGACAGAGAAAAAACAAGTGGTTTAGAGTTTCTTGTTGGGAACATCTAAGACAAACAACATTATGGGACAGATGGCGCCGTGAGAGTTCCGCACCAATGGGTAAGATACTATTCACTGCCCGCCAAAGGAAATGTTTTAACTTAGGAGGAATGTGTGATTTCCAAATCTTCCTCTTGAGGGGAAGTGAACCATTTGAAGAAGAAGATGCCACATTAGACGTAGTAATGTGTGAATTGACCCAATACTCAGATTTAACGGTGTAGTCACCATGAGTAGTATAATGCCAACCAATTAAATCTTGTTTAACCTGCCGTTGAAGTTTTAGAGAAAGAATATGGGGAACATCTTCCTCACAAACAACATCCTTAGTTAAATCAATATTCCAAAGTCCTGAATTGGTAACCATCAGCTGAGCCACTTTTTGAATAGATTGTGGGCAGCTTTCTTTCAATACATGTGGTCGAGGAGGATCAAGAGGTAGCCAATTTTCTTTTCTAATATCGATTGAATGACCATCCCCCACCAAAATCCGCAAGCGTCGGACTAATAAATCACAACCATGCATAATTGACCGCCAACCATAGGAACTATGAGATCCTAGGTTTGCATTAATAACAGAGGTGTGCGCATAATAACGACCTTTTAAAACTCGCGCTAGAAGAGAGTTCGGAAACTTAAGAAGGCGCCAACTTTGTTTAGCTAAAAGACCTGGTTGAATTGTTCTATATCCTTAAAACCAAGCCCTCCTTCTCTTTTAGGGATAGTTAGCTTATCCCAAGCAAGCCAATGCATTGATTTACCAGATCCTCTGTACTCCACCAGTATTGTGCTATTACCCTATCAATATCCGCACAGATACCCTTAGGTAACTGAAAGCATGTCATCGAATAAATTGGCATAGCAAGTCCAATAGATTTAAGCAAAATTTCTTTCCCTGACGGAGACAAAAATTTAGTACTCCATCCTTCAGTGCGGTGTTTTATTTTTTCAACTATGTACTGAAATAAGTCGATCTTTTTCCTACCAAATTGTTCTGGGAGACCAAGATATTTAGCATAACCACCATCATTATGAATATTTAGAATATGGCAGACATGAGTGCGCATTTGAGATGACACTCTACTACCAAATGTTATTGCTGATTTTTGCAGATTGACTATCTGCCCAGATGCAATTTCATAGCGCTGGAGAATATCTTTAATCTTATGAGCCGAAGTCCCATTGGCTTGGCTAAAAAACAATGAGTCGTCAGCAAACAGGAGATGGGTAACCGGGGGACTTCGATTACTAATCTTAAGACCACGTAAAGTACGTGCATAAGCTGCTTGTGTAAACATATGACTCAAAACCTCTGAGCAAAGGATAAACATGTAAAGGGATAGAGGGTCACCCTGTCTGAGCCCCCTCTCCGGCTGAATATGTCCTCTAGGAGAGCCATTAACAAGAACCGAGAAGGTGACCGAATTAACACATGACATAATCCATCTAATCCATGTAACATGGAAACCCATCTTAACGAGGGTTAGTTCCAAAAACTCCCAAGTTAGACGATCATATGCCTTTGATATGTCAGTTTTAACAGCCATAAAGGAATTAGAACAACGCTTCCTAACTTTGAGGCTATGAAATAACTCATGGGCTATCAATACATTATATGTAATAAGACGGTCCAGGATAAAAGCAGCTTCCTCTTCCGAAATTAATGAAGAAAGAAAAGGCTTTAATCGGTTAACCATTAGTTTTGAAATAATCTTATAACTCACATTACATAAAGCAATAGGCCGGAAATCTTTCATAGAAGAAGGATTATCTACTTTAGGGATGAGACAAAGATTGGTATGATTCATACCCTCATCCAGAGCACCATCAATAAAGAAATTTTGGACCATTGATAAAAGATGGGGATGAACATCATCCCAAAATTGCTGATAGAATTCTCCCGTGAATCCATCTGGTCCAGGAGCTTTGGATGGGGCCATTGAGAATAGAGCATTTTTAATCTCTTCCAAAGTTACCGGCTTTATAAGAGCCGCATTCATAGTCTCAGTGACACGAGATCGGAAATTATCAAAAACCCCATGTTGTTGAGTATAACTAATATCTTGTCTCCGAAAAAGGTCTTTGAAAAAATTCACAGCCACAACAGCTAACTCTGAATCTTTTCTATGAACAATACCAACATCATAAACCAGTTTAGATATCTTATTTCTTGCAACTCTAGATTTAGCCGCCGCAAAGAAAAATTTAGTATGACGATCCCCACATTTTAGCCAATTATTCCTGCTTTTTGTTTTCCAGAACTGCTCTTCCTTAAGATAAGCACACCGTAATTGATGACTTAGATTATTAATATGTGAAGATGATGCACCATGCCAAATGCTCATGTCCAACTGAGCTCGTAATTCTTGAATCATTTCATGCGAATTACAACGATTATTACGTTTCCATCGAGAAATTAAGGTGCGACATTGACCAATCTTATCCAACCAAGAATGATTAGGAAATGAACCAAGCCTGCAAGTTAGCATACTCTTAAAACCCTCTTGACTCAATAACCGACCATCAAATTTAAAAAACCCTTTCCTGATGGGCTCCTCCATGTCTAAGTTTGTAATAACAGGCCTATGATCACTAATCCCTAATTCCAGAAATTCAGCTGATGAAACCGGAAATAGCGATAAAGCCTCAGTGTTAGCCACTGAGCGATCTAGACAACAATATATCATTACTCCTACGCTTACTATGCCACGAAAACCGGTTGCCAATCGAGGTCAAGTCCTCAAAATCACAAACCGAATACATATTCTGTAAGGCCAAAAATGTGTTTTCGGCACGAGATGGGCCTCCAAATTTTTCCGAGTTGTAACGAAGGTCATTGAAATCACCTATAGCTACCCACGGACCTTGGCGGGTATTGGCAATATCATTCATTTTAGTCCAAGTTATATGTCTTAAGTTGTGAATTGGGTGACCATAAACACAAGACAAATAAAAACTTAATCCATTAACTTGAACAAGTACATCAACAAGATTAGGAGAAAAGGATAAAACAAAAATAGATAAACTAGATTTCCACATGATTACTAAACCACCACTTAAACCCCTAGGTGGAACAATGAAACTACTCGAAAAACCTAAGTCTTTAACTATCTTCTCCACATATTCCGAGTTTTGCTTGGTTTCCATTAGGTAAATGATATCCGGGAGATATTTACCATTTATCTCCTTTAGATGTCGAACTGCGAGGTCTTTACCCAAGCCTCTGCAGTTCCAACTTAGTGTCTTCATTGGACCGGTGGTGGATTAGGGCTTACCGCGCCTCGATATGATTCAATGGGGGATTCAGACATTTCTTCGACCATCACATCCTCATTAGGAAAAGTGACGAGTGGAGCCACAGAGGTAGAAGCACCATCCTCCGGTGTTTTGCGCTTCCTTGAATGACCATTCATCTCCATTTCTTCATCATGACCATTGCCAAGACCAACAACATTGGACGAGTTTGCATTAGCTCCATCCTGACATCGCAACTCCTCCATGATGTCATTAACTTGATCATTAGCTTGGGTAGGAATATTTGGTTGCCCGGCATGGTCCTCCTCAGGATCAATCTCTTCAATAACAACCCCAGAATTGACATTACGATGAGGCATAACATCATCACCTTCACTATCATTATCATCGAATGGATGATTGGGGCCTCCATTCTGAATTAGAAAAGCTCCAGAGTCATGGGAGAGCATACCACAAGCAACACAAAATCCGCGCAACCTCTCATATCGGAGTGAAAGAACAGTGTTCACTCCTATTGAAAACTGGAAATTTTGTTGAAATTTCAACGGATCCGCAACATTCCAATTGAGACGGACTCGCACAAACTCCAAGCGAGTGTCATTAATCAGATCAAAATCAACCTCCAAAAGGTATCCGAGAGCGCGCCCAATTGCCGTAATGACTTGCCCATTCAAAAATTGGAATGGTATGCCTCTGATTTGAACCCAAAACGGGATGAATTGGAGATCAAATGGGGAAAAAGTCGGAGACCAACGAGATAGAACCAACATGCGGTCATTAAACGCCCAGGGACCACGGCGAATGACATTCTCCAGAGACTCTTGAGACGGGAAAAGAAATTGGAACCGACTACCCTCAATTATGCGGCCATGTACAAGACCCGATAATCCCCAAGTGCGCGGCATAGAGGCAACGATACCTCGTAGATTTTGTTTTCTAGGAATCATCGGCCGACCAATGATGCTAAAGGGATTCTCAGCCATAGCATTATCGAGAAGAGCCGGAGGCAGTGCGATGGGTGGATCGTTAATCCCCAAAGCGATGTTTTGGATATTCCGATTCATTGAATCGGCCATTTGAGAGAATTGAGGAAATTGAGTAATTTATGAAGAGAAGGAAGGATTGATTAATTGGTATTGTAAAGATTCATAAAAAGAGGGAAGAAAGCGGACCTGTGAATTTCGGAATCGATATATATATATATATATATATATATATATATATATATATGCTGATGATTGGCGGTTACTCTTGTTGACATCACCCCACGATATGATCGAGAAAGTGGAGATAACTGTAGGACACGATCCCATTCGCCAAAGAGAAAGAGAGCGACCAACAAAATTGATAACCGCCGACAAAGCACATCGGTCGGGAAAAAGCCATCGGAGACCGCCGTGAAAAGTATCGATAAAATCGCATGGTTTTTCGCCATGTGAAAGAGACATTTGTCTTAAAATATTTTATCTTTTTTAAAGAGTTAATTGAGAATTTTATGTCGTTTTTTTAAAAAGAAAAAAAAAAGAAAGTTTGTGGAAAAAAAAGTGAAAAAAAAGAAAGCTTCATAAAGCGACACGAGCATCAACCATTCAACCGACGCATCTAAGAGTCTTTGCTCCTCTACTATATCCACGAGCCAATTTCTTTCCCCTTTCTAAATTATATTCTATTATCGAAAAGTCATTTTTAACTTTAGATATTTTTCTGTCTCTGAATTTGCTTCTGTTCCAACTATTATAATTTATACACCACATGATTTTTAATATGATATTTTTGCGATTTAGGTATTTTATAAATTAATATTAGAGTGTCGGTATTTTCTAGCAAGTAATTAATATTTTAGGTGTATTTGGTATGTCACCATTAATTATACCAAAAATTTTGTTAATTAATTTATATATCAAATAATTAACATTTTAATTTAAGAAAAATATATTATGTTTTTCTTTTAATTGATATTATGATATAGATACGAAATAGTAATAATGTCAGGCTACAGAATACAGTAAAAAAATATAATAATTTACGAAATCAACTCTTTATCTTGTTCGTATGTGTTTTTCGGAGAGAGAAAAAACATTCTTTAACTAACATGCTAAAGAACTTCAGCAAAATTCCACTGCAGAAATCATGAAAAGTACATAAATCCCCATAAAGCTCTACTATATAAATTACCTAAGGCATAAATTTGAAAGCATGACATGATATTTATGTGTACGTTTATGTGATGTGAACCAAATTGTCTACAACAATAGTACATGAGATCATTTCAAGTTGGATAAGTCTAAGGCTTTCTCTAGCAGTTGGTACTTGTTGAGCCAGGGTTTGACACCCACTAAGAGGCCTAACAAGAATATGGTTAAGACCCAAAAATTTTCTCAAACCCGACAAGCAAGGTTCGACCCGGTGGAGGACACGTGGACCCGTCACTATTCATGATGTGACGGGGCCTACTCAGAAAAGGTTCACTATAAATATAATGTCAGATGGACTGAACTGGAGCTCGGACAAACGGACAAAAAGTAGATATAGAAAGAGAAGGAGCTCGCCGGTATCGACGAAGTAGAAGTCCGATCGCACAACAAAGTACCTCGACTATATTGGGCCCGTCTATCAAAGTTGCGAACACACGGAGCGATGCCTCGTCTATAGAAGACACGAAGCAGTATTCTTATCAGCATCACCTATTGCCGAAGTAAAAAGAGTTAGTATCAAAAGCTATAAAAGAATAGCCTCATCTGTTCGACCTTATAGTATTTTAAATATTTAAATAATATTCATGTACGTCCCGTCTGATCCTTTATTAAATTGACTGAGTCCAGAAAAATCATAGTGCGAGGACCGGTTAAACATTTGGCGCCGACTATGGGGATAGAAAAGTGAAGGATTAAGACGAGGAACAATGGCCGATAACAACGAAGTTCTTCCCAATGATGTAGTTGAAGCCCAGTCCCAAGTAGAAGCTCGCCAAGTGGAAACCAACCGATTAATAATTAAACGCCTCGACGAACAGGCCAGAAAAGCAAGTGAATTCCGAGCTAGGTTTGAAGCTGCGTTCTCGGACGGTGAGCGAAGGGTACGTCTAGACGCCCTGTATCAAACCCTCTTCGGTACACCTAGTACAACATCGCAGCCGACTTCGACGGGCCCGGGTGACAAAACACCACAGTCGTCTTCTACTGCCCAGGCTAGTCAAGATGAAATTATTGCCCTCAAGGCACAGATACGCGAAATGAGTTCGAAAGTACACCGAGCTATAAGTTCAGCCCCGAAAATTGAGCGTGTCGTCGACGAGACTCAACGTACCCCATTCACTAAGCAAATAACCGACACCCAGCTCAGTCAAGTTTCTAAAATTAAGCTTCTGTTATACGAAGGCAACAATGATCCAAGTCACCACATGACTGCGTTTACGATAGCCATGGGGAGAACACGTTTTAGCTTGGCTGAGAAGGATGCAGGATACTTTCAATTCTTTGTAGAGAACCTCGGCGGTGCTACATTGACTTGGTCTCACACCTTCCGCCGGGGAGTATCAGCAGTTTTTAGCAATTGTCCACTGTCTTTCTAAAACATTACTCGATCTTCATCGAGAAGAAGGCCTCGACGGTGAATCTTTGGATACTGTCTCAAGGATGTCGCGAGCCATTACGAAAATTTATTGAAAGATTTAAGAAAATAGTTTCCTGGCTGACAATACCTGACGAGGCAGAAATAGCAACCTTGTGAAATTCTCTGTGGTACGAGTCGTGTTTCTGGGAAGAACTTGTTCTTAATCAGCCTCAGGCATTGGAGGACGCCCTGCATCGTGCCAACTGTTTCATCGAGGCAGAAGAAGAGAGAATTAAGATGACGAGGATACATGGTAAGGAACGTCTGGGTCAAAAAGACAAAGAGGAATACAGAGAACCACGTCAACATTATAGTAAGGCATTCGAGAAGAAGAAAGACATGATCCATTATGTTCATGGTCAAGGTAGTCATGCGCCTATCTTATCTAAACGGGCAGATGATGACCTAAAGGCTTTCTGCGAATTTTATGGAAGGACGGGGCACAACATTGATGAATGTAGACATTAGAAAAATATGGTGTTAAAACAGTATGGCCAGTCAGCTCGAAAGCCAAATACCCCATGGACTGCTGGGCAACGTGGGGGTTTCAAGAAAAACGCGAAGAATACTCGTCCAGTCGTGGTAACACATTATAATTATCATAGACCCCCAATTGGGCGAGATACAGAACCACCAAAGAGGGACAGAGAAAATGTGAATGACGAAGTCCAGCCCATACCGCGTCATCGGATTAATGTTATAATGGATGGACTACGTCATTGCAATGATTCCATCAGGGCAATCAAGAAACTGGAACGCAGGACGTCAGTACCAGTAGCAAGTGCCTCGTCCATAGGCAGAGACGAGGACTTAACTATATTCACACAGGCATATCCACACGGCGTAGACGCTCCTCATAATGATTTCCTTATCATTGAGCTGATGTTCGCAGACTGCGAAGTATCTAGAGTTTTGATTGATACTGAGAGTTCAGTAAACATTATATTCAAGGAAACCCTCGCCAAAATGGAGATGGCCAAGGAAAAGATGAAGCCGTCATCTCAAGTACTTACTGGGTTCAGTGGTGAAATAGTCACTGCCGTCGGGAGTATCAAACTCCCATAAGCATTATGGGTGTAACTCGTATAGTGAAATTGCTCGTCGTCGACGAGCACCCAGTTTTCAATGCAATTATGGGCACTTTGTGGCTCTACATGATGAAAGTTGTGGTTTCCGTGTATCACCAATGCATAAAATTCCCTACACCTAGAGGAACAAAGACGATAAGAGGAAACCAGCGAGCTGCACACACTTGCTTTATCGCTGAGCACAAAGCTCGAAAAAAGTCAGAAGAATATCAATTTTTGACTAAGTTCAACGATTCACCGGGAACATCTTCGGTGACCAAGAACGGCACCACAGCTTTATAGGCCGTCGATCAGATTTCTATCGATGACAGCGATCCGTCACGACGCACTGGTATTGGCCGTTATTTGCAAAAAAGTATTCGAGATGAACTTATCTCCTTTTTGAAAAATAACATAAGTCTTTTTTCCTGGACGATGTCCGCTATGACAGGAATCGACCCATCGATCATGTGCCACGAGCTAAACATCGATCCCACTATAAAACCCGTCAGGAAGAAGCGCCGGAAGCTGGGGGTTGAACAAAACCAAGAGGTTAACGACGAAGTGGAAAAATTATTGCAGGCCGGTTCTATAGTCGAAGTCAAGTACCCTGAATGGATAGCCAATCCTGTTGTGGTCAAAAAGAAGAATGTGAAGTCGAGGGTCTGCATCGACTTCACCGATTTGAATAAGGCATGCCCGAAAGACAGCTTCCCACTTCTCTATATAGATCGTCTGGTCGAGGCTATGGCAGGCAATGAACTGCCTTATTTCATGGACGCATTCTCTGGTTATAACCAAATTATGATGCATCCAGACGATCAAGACAAAACCGCTTTCATTACCGACCGTGACATATATTGTTATCGAGTAATGCCATTTGGACTGAAGAATGCCAGAGCAACATACCAACGGTTGGTTAACAAAATGTTCTCGTCTAATTTGGGCAAGACCATGGAAGTGTACATAGATGATATGCTCGTGAAAAGCACTTCGGCGTCCGATCATGTGTCGCACTTACAAGCTTGTTTTCAAATCCTTAATCTATACTGGATGAAGCTAAATCCTGCAAAGTGTACGTTTGGTGTAAAATTCAAGATTTCGAAGTCCAAAAATTTGTGTGGAAATATATCATATGTCGTCATGATCTACCCTACGAGATCGTGACCGACAACGACACTCAGTTCTGTTCACACAAATTTGAAGGTTTTTGCAAAAATTGGAAGATTAAGATTAGTCATTCGACGCCCCGGTACCCGCAAGGTAATGGACAAGCTGAGTCAGTTAACACCACCATTGTTGATGGTCTAAAGAAGCGACTAGAAAGAAAAAAGGATGTTGGGCAGACGAGTTAGACGTTTTCCTTTGGTCATATCGTACAACGCCTCGCTTGTCAACTAATGCAACTCCTTTTTCCCTTTCACACAGTGTTGAAGCTATGGTTCCCGCCGAGGTCAACGTCTACAGTTTACGACGTATGATGCTACCACAATACAAAGATCTCAACAACGAACTAATGCAAGATAGGCTCGACGAACTTGAAGAATTGCAAGACCAAGCGCTACTACGTATGCAACATTATCAGCAAATGGCAGCTCGACACTATAACAAACGAGTTCGACCAAGGCAGTATGTTGTTGGAGACCTTGTTCTACGCCGCATTTTTGATAATATAAGGGAGTACGGAGCAGGAAAATTGGGAATCAATTGGGAAGGACCATATGAAGTTACTGGAATTCTTCAGCATCCTCATCAAACAATTCTCCAATGTATACATACATATTGTCGACCCCTCCATCAAACGGAGTACTCTCGGTGTCCAAATCAATCGTTGGATTCGGATCAGTCGGTTTAATTGCAACTTTCTCAATTTCCGTACCCTTTATTTCACCTGCCGTGGTCCTCTTTTTGATTTTGGGGCTCCGACATGCGCTTTGCCTTTAGCTTTCGCCGAGCTTCTCTTGAAGCTGCTCAGATAGCTCGGCTTGCTCCTTGGCTTTTTCCTTCTTTTTGGCATCGATATCTGCTCTCGTCGTAAACACCAAAGCCCCCATCTTCGGTGGCTTTTTGGCTGCTTTCTTTCCAGCTCCTTCCTCGGCTTTCACATCTGTCTTCTGAGTGCTGGCCTCAGCTTTAGTCTTCATTGAACTTTCTCTCAAGCTCTTCAAAAAGTCTGACGACATCTTTGGCTTTGAAGGGTAGGAAAAGTGATCTCGTCTAACTGAAAATACGAAGAGATGAGAACGACAAGATGAGAATGACGAGATGAAAGTTCAATTAAATATGAACAACCTTAAATAAAAATACTAACCAGAACCAATGCGTGATAGACTTCATCTAACTCTTGCCGCGTCAACTTCTGGCCACTTAAGAATTGAAGCCTTAGACAATTTGTCAACTGAGTCCAAAAAGCAATCAGGGAAGGCTTCAAAGGGAAATGGTTTGTCTGCAAAAAGGAGATAAGAAAATTAGCTATTCATTAGTAGTAGCATCATTAATAGCCAAAGCACTACTAATTTCCAAAGCCCAGTCACGTAAAAACTCTCATCCAAGATCGGGGACTGTCGCGTCGTTAATCTTAACGAAAAAATACCGTCTCTTCCAACCCCACACTTTATTCTTAGCCCCGGTGAAAAGTGTATATTTCGCCTTCATCCTCACATAAAAAACCCAATGTCAAAATTGAGGGAGTGACCCCCACTCTTTACGACCTTGTGCACTTTGTGAATAGTCGCGAGGAGGTAAAAAAATCTATGGATATATCTATCCCTATCTCATTACCCAGAAGAAGAATTGCAGTTATGTTTTGTATAGCCGCGGTCGAGAGTTGCGACACAACCATATGTCACCGAGCGCAAAATGACATTAAAAGATGAGGGAGTGGAAACCAAAGATTCGCATCGGAGAAGTAGTCTTCAAAAAGGGTAAAGTACCCCTTTGGAGGAGACCACAACCGTACAAAGAACTTTGGAATCCTAACCTCAAGGTTGGTGTCGTTTATCCCGCACAAAACGCAGAGGACGGCTAGCGATTCATGCGTCATCTTCGACGGACCTAACCCTGTGTAATAATCGCCCTACTCAAGATCCACATCCGAAGGACCTGCCTCGTCAGGGAAGGGTCCCGACTCTATTAGTGGGAAAATATACTCTTTGGAGGATGCCTCGACGACTGCTAACTAGTCGGGAGCATTCACTTTGGGGCTAGACAGATCATGGACGACCTGTAAGTTCTTCGACCTCGTCGTTGAACCCATTTCATTAGACATAACTTCTTCCTTGTCTGATAAAAGTGGAAGGTCGTCGGACATCACGCGTCAAGAAGACAGAAAAAGAATGTACGGTGACGGGAAAGAAGTATACGGTGACGGAAAATTGGCCAGAGACGGTAAAAACGGCGAAAAACAAAAAGTAGTGCAAAAAGAAAAATAATAACCTAGAGAGAAAAACCAAAGAGAGTGGGGAGAGAAATGATACATGTAGGCACATGAGAAAGATGGGAGCATAAAAGGAAGGGAGACCCTTATAAGGGCTGACGTGGAATGCGAAGGGTCACCTATTCTAAAGGTTGAAACGCTTCATGATTTGTGTAAACAAACTTTTCTACCTTGTCGATTAATAGTGGTTAAATATTACCTCGTCAAATGATCAATGCTATTGTTACCTCGTCGATTGATCATGGCGAGTTATTACCTTGTCGAATGATCAATGCCATTGTTACCTCGTCGAGTGATCATGGCGAGTTATTACCTCGTCGAATGATTAATGCTATTGTTACCTCATCGATTGATCATGGCGAGTTATTACCTCGTCGAGTGATCAATGCATTTGTTACCTTGTCGACTGATCATGGCGAGTTGTTACCTTGTCGAATGATCAATGCTATTTCTACCTCGTCGATTGATTATGGCGCATTATTACCTCGTCGTTTGATCTAGGTTGGTGACCTCGGTAAGTGATCCCGGCGAATTCCATCTTCATAAATCAATCGAGGTGAATAAAATGATTAATCGTGATAGAACCCCGACGATTGAGTACGCTAATCCCACTTCGTCGATCAATCACAAACGCTTCGCCTCAGTTAGCATGGTACCTGTGTCTATCACCTTGTCGTATCAAAACGAGATGATGAGACCTTGTATGAGAAGCTTCAGTCGACAGATTCTCAGTCGACTTGGGGGGGGGGAGTAACTGTTGGGCCAGGCTTTGACACCCACTAAGAGGCCCAACAAGAATATGGTTAAGGCCCACAAATTTGATCAAAACCGACAAGCAAGGTCCGACCCAGTGGAGGACACGTGGACCCGTCACTATTCATGATGTGATGGGCCCTAGTCAAAGAAGGTTCACTATAAATATAATGTCAGATGGACTAAAATGGGGGTCGGAAAAACGGACAAAAAGTAGACATAGAAAGAGAGGGAGCTCGCCGGTATCGACGAAGTAGAAGTCCGATCGTACAACAAAGTACCTCGACTATATTGGGCCCATCTATCAAATTTGCGAACACACGGAACGATGCCTCGTCTATAGAAGACACAAAGCAGTATTCTTATATGCATCACCAATTGCGAAGTAAAAAGATTTAGTATCAAAAGCTATAGGAGAATAGCCTCTTCTGTTCGACCTTATAGTATTTTAAATATTTAAATAATATTCATATACGTCCCGTCTGATCCTTTATTAAATTGATTGAGTCCATAAAAATCATAGTGCGAGGACCGGTTAAACGGTAATATCAAGCGATTTGATGAATTTAAACAACTAATTTTAGAGGAGTACGATTTGGCCTAGTTGCAATAGAGTTGGATTTTCTGTTACATAGGCTTTTCACTTGGTTTAAAAGAAGGAAAACCCTCAACGTGTTTGCTTCTTTCAGAGTAATGGTGAACTGGGTTTTTTTTTTTTGTTACGAAAACACCTTTAAACTTTGACTGGTCTTGTTGATCTTTGGACTCGATTCTTGACTCTCTTACTCACTAACTTTGATTTGATTTAAAGAACAAACAAGAAAGAAAACAATGACACACACAATTTTGATTACCCAGTGTTCACTTCCGACTTGGAGAGCTACACACACAATTTTGATTAAGTCCTTCACTTCAACAGTTTAAGAAATTGTAATGATGCACTAAACTTATTTATAGGAACATGTTTAGTGAGCACATCTGTTGGATTCTTTGAAGTATGAATCTTCAACACTTCTAACATACCTTCTTCAATAATTTCCCTTATGAAATGATACTTCACCCTGACGTGCTTTGTCCTTTCATGGAAGATGTTGTTCTTTGCCAATCTCAATGCTGACTGAGAATCACACCATATCACAGTTCTTTCTTGATTTATACCCATGTCTTCAAGTAAACCCTGAATCAACAATGCTTCTTTAACTACTTCTGATAACGCTATGTACTCTGCTTCTGTTGTAGATAGAGAAACAACTCCTTGTAGACCTGATTTCCAGCTAATTGTATTCCCACCAACCATGAACACATAACCACTAATAGACCTGCTTTTATCTATATCTGATGCAAATTCCAAGTCACAGAAACGTTGAATGTCCATTTCTTCATTCTTTGTAAACACTAAACTATGACTCACTGAACCTTTAATGTATCTAAGTAACCATTTCACAGCTTTCCAATGTATATCTCCAGGTTTATTCATAAATCTACTTACCAATCCAACTCCATATGCTAAATCTGGTCTAGAACTAACCATTGCATACATCACACTACCTACAACACTTAGATAGGGAGTTACCTCTGTGTCTAAGCATTCATCTTCATCCTTTGTTGAGGCCAATTTGAAATGAGCTCCAATAGGTGTACCAACTGCTTTTGAATCCTCAATATTGAACCTGGATAATACTTTCTTCAGATATGTTGATTGAGAAAGCCTCAATGTATTTTCCTTTCTGTCCCTAGTGATTTCCATACCCAAGATTTTACTTGCTTCACCTATTTCTTTCATCTCAAATTCCTTATTTAGCTTACACTTGATATCATCAACTTCACCTTTCTCCTTAGTTGCAATTAACATATCACCTACATACAACAGTAAGTAGACAAACATGTCCTTGCTTGTTCTTTTCACATATACATAGGCGTCTCTTTCACTTCTTTTAAAATTCTGATCCAGCATAAATCTATTGAATTTGTGATTCCATTGACGAGGAGACTGCTTTAACCCATGTAGTGATTTCTTCAACCTACAGACTTTATGCTCTTGACCCTTTTTAATAAAACCTTCTGGTTACTCCATGTAAAGAACCTGATCAAGATCATCGTGTAAGAATGTTGTCTTCACGTCCATCTGCTCCAATTCCATGTCTTTATTCACCACAACAGACAATAGAATCCTTATAGAAATATGTTTGAAAACTAGTTCAAACACCTCTTGATAGTCGATGCCTTCTCTCTGTGTAAATCCTCTTGCTATCAACCTTGCTTGAAATCTCTTTGGTTCAACTCCTGGAATACCTGCCTTCAGCTTGAACAACCATCTGAAACTGATGATCTTAGCTCCTTATGGTTTATCCACTAAATCCCAAGTCTGATTTTTACTTCGAGACATTATCTCTTCCTTTGCAGCAACATTCCACTTCTTCCCATTAACATCCTTTTTAGCTTCATGATAGCAACTTGGTTCTGATGTTTCTCAAATATCTCATGTAGTTAGAAAAGAAAAAGCTATCACATCATCAGTATAATCATCAAACCTTGCTGGAGGTTTGATTTTCCTTCTTGTCCTGTCTTTTGCCAACTGATAGTTGCTGAAACTTGATTCTCCTTGTTGAGGTTCCTCTGCTTCAGTATCCTCTCCACCTATGTCATTGTCTTCATCTTCTTCTGTGCTAGCTCCACCTTGATGATGACTTTCTCTAGTGGACTCTTGTTTACCATTTTTTGTTTCATAAACCATCTTGTCCTGTATATTATCTGTAGGCTCCTTTGAAATCCTTGATTCTGTTTCACCAAGGTATCTTTGTATACATGTTCTTCACAAAAACAACATTACGACTGATAAAACATTTACATTCATCTAACAGCCATATTTTATATCCTTAACTCCTATAGGATATCCAACAAATACTTCCTTTAAGGACCTTGGTTTCAGTTTACCTTGATCATGGTGAACATAGGCAACTGAACCTAACCTCTTAAGATGAGAATAACCTGGTTTCCTATTTAGCCAAAGTTCCTCTGGTACATTGTGATCCACAGCTGCTGAAGGTGACTTATTGATCAGGTAAGCCACAGTAGAAGCTGCTTCTGCCCAGAACTATTCACCTAAACCTGTTTCATTTAAAAGACATTTAACCTTCTCCATTATTGTTCTATTTATCCTCTCAGCTACACCATTTTTCTGAGGGGTATATGTGCATGTTATATGCCTCTGAATGCCATGAAGTTTACAGTAAGCATCAAACCTATTATTACAAAACTCCAAACCATTATCAGTCTTTAAGGTTTTCACCTTTTTATCAATCTGTTTTTCAACCATAAACTTCCATTCACAGAATCTACCAAAGGTTTCATCCTTTGTTTTAAGAAATATCAGCAATACCTTTCTAGATTTATCATCTATAATTGACAGAAAATATTGATTACCTGCATGAGATGGGGTGATTGATGGTGCACCCTATAAATCTGCATGTATGTAACCAAGAAGATCTTTTGTATCATGCTTTGCAACTTTGAAACTTAGTTTGTTTGATTTGCCCATTACACAATGTTCACAGAACTCTAAGTTCTTAACCTCTGCTTTCTTCCAATGTCCTTTCTCAGCCAAGATCTTTAGGGTGTTAATACCTAGGTGTCCCATTCTACTGTGCCATAGTATTGTTTTAGACATTGCTTGTTCACTAATGCAGTTTTCAGGAACTTGTGTCTTTCCATCCAACACATAGAGTCCATTCTTTAAAATTCCCATTAGTGCAAACCTTTTATCTTTTTAGAACCTAACCCTTCCATTTCCACCTTCATGCGTGAAGCCTAAATCATCTAACACTCCTGTAGATATTAGGTTTCTCCTGAGATTTGGTACATACTTGACATTTTTTAGAATCTTGACACATCCTCCATTTGTATTCAAGATGACTGACCCATATCCAAGTGACTCAACCACATGATCATCACCTAACAGGATTGTTGTTTTACCATTCTCATTAAATTCAGAGAACCAACCTTTTCTTGAAGTCATATGCAATGTGCAACCAGAGTCAATGACCCAAACTTCCTTTGCACTTGCTTCATCTATACTCAAAGCTTCTGAGTATACCAACTTCTCTGTTATAACACATGCTTCAGTTTGTTCCTCATTTTCCATCTTCTTCTTTGTAGCATAACATTCTTTCTTGAAATGTCCTTCTTTGTGACAAAACCAACAAACTTTCTTGTTCTTTGATGGAGACTTACTTCTCCCTTTACCCATGTTCTTCTTTGAGTCTTGACCTTGTGGTCTTCCCCTCTCTGAAGTGTACAAGCTAGTTCCCATTACCTTTCCAGCTTCTAATGAATCTGATAATTCTCTTTCTTTTGATCTTGAAGCTGATATGACTTTTTCAAGTGTTAATGTCTCCTTCCCATATTTCAATGTGTGTTTTAGCTTATCATAACTTCCTGGAAGAGAGCTCAAAAACAAAATAGCTTGAATTTCATCAGATACGTTTACATTAAGACTACTCATCTCAGCCATTATCTTTAGAAAAGAATCCACATTAACATCTATTGACTTTGATGCATCTGATATAAAAGTATAGAAAATAGACTGAACATGTATCCTAATTGGCAATGATTTAGATAAATATATACGATCTAACATAGTCCACATTGAGCTGCAGTAGAACACAATTTTATTTTCCTAAGAACATGGTCACCAACATTCAAGATTATTATTTTTCTACCCTTTTCATCCTTTTCAAGTTTCACAGGTCAAGTTTTACCTCAGCCTTTGAGGAATCAGAATCGCTGGGTTTGGATCGTTCTTCCTCAGGCTTACTTACCTGAGCTGCCATTTCAAAGTTATCGCTAAGTATGACTTCTTTCAAACCTTGATTTCCAAGATGTGCCATCATACGAACCTTCCAGAGTGAAAAATCTCCAGCTCCATCGAATCGATCTATCTCCATCCTTATTGTTACAGTCATATGGATCCTCCACTTGTGCTCTGATACCAATTGTTATGAAAACACCTTTGAACCTTGACTGATCTTGTTGATCTTTGGACTCGATTCTTGACTCTCTCACTCACTAACTTTGATTTGATTTACAGAAAAAAAAAAGCAAGAAAACAATAACACACAAAATTTTGATTATCCAGTGTTCACTTTCGATTTGGAGAGCTACTCATGAGGGAAAAATAAATCCGGAAAATGCAGTAGAAAATCAATTGATGAATGATTACAAGTTTCTTTACATAAATCAAAATCTATCACTCAACAACCCAAGAACACTCTCTCTTTAACTCTAAAGAAGATGATGAAGCATGAATACTTCTGATTGATGATCTCGATATTTAACTCCACATTTGAGGCGTTGAAGTTGTTTCAACAACCTAACCAATCGAGAAACAATTTTACCCTTTTGATTTGTATTTCGGTTTAATGTGAAAAACCAACTCCAAATTAATTTCCTCCTTGAATCAAACCAGAACTGGTTTAAAGCTGATTCACAAGCTGTTACTTAACCAAATAACAGTATTTTTGGAACTATCTATGGAGAGTAGTCATACAACGATTGGTTGAGAATTTGGTGGTAATACTGATGATGAGTCTTTAATAGCTTTGATGGAACTAGAAGCTAATCGTGGTTTTGAAATTGTACATGTGCAATGTAAGGTTGTATATGTGCAAGAGAGTTATTCGTGAAGCAAATTTGTGCACATAAATTAAAATTATTTTTGTAAATTATAAAGTTGAAACGGTGAAGGATATTGATTCACTTGAAACAAATCTGTGTTTGGTTATCATTCATGTAAATGGTGGACATGTATATGTGAGTGAAGCTAATACATGTGCAGCAACCAGAGTTTCCGAAAAAATCAAATATGAATGGGATAATTGTTCATGAGAATAGAATATGTGCATGAAAACAATATATATGAACAAGACTGCTATATATGTGAACGAAACTAACTCGTCTACAAGTTCATGTGGAGATGATTACCTTGCTGGTTACATTATTGTTGTTGAGTAGATGACTTGGGTGAGGGCAATGAGGAGCATTACGACTACAACTATTGGAAAATTTTCATTAACCCCTAAAATGCATAAGAAGCAATGGAAAAATAAGGTGATGATGATTTCTTTGATCCACCTCGTATAAGGTTTGACATGCTTGTTACAATTTCCAAATATGGACCAATACTTCATATATGAGTGAAACATATATTTATGATTTTGAGGATGTTGAACCAATGGTGAACGGTTGTTGGACGCTCTGGGTACAATGTCAATGATTAAAAACATAGGGAAACCAAATATTAGATCTATTTATAATATAGTTATATTTGTAATATATGAAGCTTATCAATCATGTGAAACATATAGTTAAATATATATATACATAGTACGTATGTATAATTATATAAATTGATAAATTACACCAATTACAATTGAGAGAGTATAAAAACATAATGGAGATGGTAGCCCAAGTGCCAAATATTCCTCCAAGTCATTCCTAACTTGCCTTGGTTTGATCTCCCATCATGAGAGTCTTTAATCACCACATGTAACCACTAGCCTAAGTTGGATAAAAGAGTATCACAATATAAATTTGTGTATATCTCTTTTTCTGCAATATGCCTCTTCAACATAGATAGGTTTAATTAATTTCAATTTTTGTGGAGAGATGATGAAATGGTGGACGTTAAAGTGGCTTTGTCATTGAATCAGCGAGTTAATCCTTCCCCGAGACATGAGCCACATGGAGTATTTCGGTTTGAACTTGATTCTAAATGAAGTGATAATCCAATACTAGATGTTTTATTCAGGAATGGAAAACCTAATTAGGGCAATGACTATAAATCAATGTTGCTTGTATGTAAATTCTTAGTTCATCCAATAGAGAGCATATGCATCTTATTTCAGCTGATGTATTGATAACATATCGATATTCAGCCTCAATAGAAGATCGTGAAACTCCTTTTTGATTTTTGATTTAAAAAAAAAATCGAATGGCAATATACGCAATTAAGCAAGTGTTCCGTTTCAAAATAACACGACACGCCAAATAAAGAAAACTATGAGTTGCATTGGTAAGACATGTGATTAGTGTGTTTATGCTCATGAAATGGAAAACTTGGAATTGTATGAGGTCTATAAAGTAAAAATGACACATATTTGCTCCATTGAAACACTTAGGTAGTACAATAGGCACATAACTTCTTATGTTGTGGCTACGCTTTTGAGGAGCATGTTTAAGAATATTACTAGTGAACCATGCACAAAAGATTCTCCATAGATGGTGTTAGCTAAACATAATATTGATGCAACCTTCTGGAAGTCGTGAGAGCTTGCAATATCTTTATATCTCCATATTCTAAAACTTCCAAACTCGGGCACAATATCACAGTGGAAAACATAAGTTGAGAAAGTAGGTGCGGAGCGTTTCAAATTTGTTTTCCTGTCTGTCTTTGGGAGAGACAATTGTAGGGATGGTTCATTTCATAAAGGTTGTTGTCGTCAATGGCACCCATCTAAATGTCATATATAAAGAAACGTTACTTATCGCGAGCAGTCAGCATTCGGATTTCCAAATTTTTCCAATCGTGTTTTCTATTCTAAACAATGAAAATTGCATCATTGAGATAGTTTTTTTTTTTAAGTTCATCAATATTTTCAAGAATGCGTATGATTTGGTGTTTGTTTAAGATAGTATTAACTCCATTTACAAAGGATTGTGTGCTTTTATGTTTTGTGAGGACATGATGCGTGATTTCTTAGGGTCTTGAATGGCTATCTCGAGTCCTATTTTGAGGTGTTAATATTGGGTAAAAATCCAATGGGTACCTGCTATCCTACCAAAAGTACTTGCCCATAAGCCTGTCTGATTTCTGTAAAACAAGTATAGAGTATAATCCAGGCGGGTAGTTCTTATCTTTTATATTATTTGGGTTTATCCTATTGGATATTGGGTACTCTAAAGACTTTAATGAAATTTTTTTATTATCTTACAACGAAAAACAGAATTTTGAATCTTTCGAGTAGTATCTGAGATAACAACGAATTTGACTTCTTCCACTTCGAAACTGTAAAATCGAACCAAAATTACTATGCTTAAGCTTCCTTTTACTCATTCTCATTAGGGTTTGATTTGTTTCTGCTTAGGCTCTTTTTTTACACATTGTTATTGTCTTCTTTTAGGGTTTGTGTTATTTGTGGGGCGGCGTTGAGGAGTCTGGCAATTGCGTGAGAGTCTGAGACCATAAAGTGAGTTTCGTTTTATACTTAGTTTCTTGTCGTCTTCTTCTTCTTCTTGTACTTATTTTTTCGTTTTTCTTAGTCACTTTCATGAGTGAATCTGTATTTCATGTTCATCTGAAGAAGACTAACAAGTTATGGTTTTTTGTAAGATGGGTGGTTCGTATTTATCATATTATTGATTCTTATTGTCTTCTCTCTCATTGGTGAAATGATTATCTCGCTAGAGGATGTGAAGCGATTCGGGGTCACTGTGTTAGAAACTTAGTGATCCAAACAATTTGTGTGATAAGTTTAATATTTTCTTCTACTCAAATATTCTGAGGCTGGACGGTTTATGTAATGATTGAGATTATTTTCACTATCAAAGAGCTTAGCTATGCTAATCTCTGATTAGTAGTTTTAGTTTATAATCGTTTTCTTTGCGATTGATTCAAAGACAAAAATGTCATGTTCTCTTAGTGCTTGTGTTGATGAGGCAGTGCTTTATTATTTTATTTTGTAGCATGGATTTGTAATTAGAGGAACTACTTGCAGCTCTTAATGCTCAACATGAGAATATTGTAATCAATGAAGAATGTGATAAGCAGCAAATAGTGAAACGCAAAGTGAAACTCAACCTATTCAAAAGATTCAAATGGTATATAACTCTAAAACCGCTTAAAGTCTTTTGTTTGGAAAGAGTTTGTCTCAGTAGGCGTTGAGCCTGATGAAAAAGGGGTCGTTGCATTCATTGTAGTAAGAAGCTAGTGACAGAACCAAGTCAAGGAACATCGTCTTTAAAATTTATACTACAAAAAAAACCGTATAGCTACGACCTTGCCACGACATGTCTGTGGGTAAAAGTAAAATTGTCACGGAAGGCTCACAGAAAAGCCACGAAACGTGATTTCTCCAATCCATGGCTAATTCGCGACAAGTTGTGACAAGAAAACGACAGATTAGTCACGGTTCCTTGCGTGAAAAATTTGCTACGGCTGATTTGTGGCTGAATCATAGCAAGTTAGCCACGATAGTAAAGCGTGAAAAATCCGTGAAAAAATTTGCCACGACTTTGTTATGGTGCTTTTTCTAGCTTGGTCATCTTGTCAAATCAGTCTCGTCATGTCGATTGCCATTATTGAAAGAAGGCCATAGATTGCTTTTCGTGACATATATGTGGCTTTGTTTTAGTCACGGGATGCAGTCCTTGACTAATTTAGAAACTAAAACCGAAATCATCTTCTTCTTTTGATGGAGACGAATATTATTGTTAAAAAAAGAAGGTGGGAGGAGAAAATGACTAGCTTTTTTGCTCAAGAGAGTTGATAAATGGACGTATAGACTCAGAGAGGAATTGTGTGACTGAAGAATTTAAGGAAGGTATAAATGCATTTATCAATTTTGTGTGTAATCAAGCTTCATATCAAGAACGATGAACTATGGTGTGTCCTTGTTCCTGATGTAGAACTATGAAGCATTGTGACGCACTAACTGTATCTTGACACCTCTATTTGAAGGGTTTTAAAGGTAACTATTATATTTGGACGTGTCATGGTAAAAAAATGTTTCGATGTTGGCAAGTTTTCTATGCCTACTCCTAGTCATTTGGTAGGAGCTGAACAATCTAACTGGGAAAGTGATTTGGCTGATTATGGTGGTTATGGTGGTATACAAATTCCAATTAAATGCTGATGAATTAGTTCAATATGGTGATGTTAATATGAGCCAAGAACCTCCAATTGAAGATAATATTCCACCAAATGTAGAAGAAGATCATATTCAGCCAAATGTAGAAGAAGATCCACTTCCTGATAGTGAAAATCAAGCATTTAATGAAGCTAGTAAGCTGCTTTATGATGGGTGTGTTGACGAATTATCACAGTTGTATTTAGCATCGCGTATGATGAACATAAGGACGACGAACAATATGAGTGAGGGAGGTGTTGATCAGTTGGCATCGACAATAAAACGTATTCTTCCACAACCAAATAGAACTCCACGTTCAAACTATAAGAAAAAGAAGTTGACTCGTTCACTAGGATTACCAGTAGTAAATATTGATGTGTGTGAGTAAAATTGCATGCTTTTCTAGAAAGGGGATGATCTAAATCTCATGCATTGTCTTTTTTTCAAAAAAAAAAAAAAAATAATAGGTATTACCCCAACAATGGAACGAGGAAAATAAAGAAAAGAAACGAATTTTTTTATCTATCTATTGCACAAAGGTTGTCGCGACTATATCAAATGGAGAAAACAACAAGTGAAATGTGGTGGCACGCAGAGCATATTTTCTCCTAAAAGAGAAATGCATCACCCATCAGATGGTAAAGCGTGGAAACATTTTAATCAGGTATATCCTGAATTTGCTGGAGAAAGTTGAAATATATATCTTGGTTTGTCAACAGATGAATTTAATCCAATTTGTATGAATGGTGAGGCACACTCATTTTGGTTTGTCATAGTAACTCCGTATAATCTCCCGCCTGGCATGTGCATGAAAAGGGAGTATTTCTACTTAGCGATATTGTTCCTGGCCCAAAACATCCTACGAAAAGCATTGATATTTTTCTCCAACCATTGACTGAAGAGTTACAGATGTTATGGCGTAATGGTGTGCCAGCTTATGATGTTTCTAGGAAGCAAAATTTTACAATGAGATTTGCTTTGATGTGGACGATAAGTGATTTTCCAACCTATGGAATGGTTTATGGGTAGATGATGCACAATCGACTATCATGTATGTATTGTCATGAAGATACCGATGCATTTTGGTTACGACATGGAAGGAAATTTAGTTGGTTTGATTGTCATCGGAGATTCTTGTCTTCTACTCATCCGATCCAAATTGGAGAAATTTGACAACATTTAGACGAGGTCCATTGTTGCATACTCTGTTCAAGAAGAGATTTCATATGCCACACACAAATACTATGGAGAAGAGGATAACGATTCAGTTGAAGAAGGTCCTTCAAAAATTAAATTTACCTACGAATATCCAAATGTACCAGATATGTTTGAACATGGTGGACGTATTGGTGGAAATGGGAAAAATGCATAGTTAAATGACAAATACTACAATGTCATACAAACATTTATGTTGATCAGTTGTGAAGAATTTGCAGACTACGATAGGTATATCTATTATGATTATATATATATATATATATATTAACCGTATAATCTAAATGATTTAATTTTCCAAGATGTTTGAAGAGTATATGACGTTTGAAAATCCAGATATAATAGAAGATGCACTAAATCGATATAAAGACAAGTATTATGCCCAACGGTGCAAAAATTATGTGAGTTCATGTTTAATAATTTTAACGTATATATATCATGAAAATAATTTAGTCTTTAATATTTGTAACCATATGCAGATGAACAATGCATCATAGAATTTTGATTTTCCATTGTGGATGTTGGAATTTGTGCAAGGTCTGAGACGCAATTACACATATTTTCCTATGTACTCCACTCATGGGCACCGGTTTCATACTTCTGGTCATGGACATAATAAGAAGACGCAGAACTATGGAGTTTGTATATGTGATACGACGGAAACAATTTATTATGGTCTTATAGAAGAAATATTGTTGATCGAGTACCGTAGAGAAGTTGGACTTGAAGCTATGGTTTTCAAGTGCACTTGGTTTGAAACCACTGAAGGTACTGCATTGCATAGACACCCTTTTGGTGGTGTAGATGTCGCCTCTCGTAAATGGTACAGAAAGTATGACCCTTATGTGTTAGCAAGTCAATGTGACCAAGTATGTTACATTCCATATCTACAAGTGGGTCAATCCAGAACTTAAGACTGGTGGGTGTGTACTAAGGTATTTCCAAGAGGATATCGTGAAAATATATAGTAACCTCTTTGACAACATTACAAGATGATAGATTTGAGCATGTTGTTACACCTACTGTAATGGTTTGAGTTAACTCTCGTGTTGTGTTTGATGGAAGTGACTGACGTCAATGTGTACGAGGGAAATGCTCATGATAGTTCAGAAGAATCATCAAGAGATTCTTATTCTTGTTTGCAATAATTGTCATGATCGTATTCGAACATTTCGTGGTTTAGGGGTTAGTTGTGGTTTGGGGTTTCAACCCTCACTTGAACATTGATCATACTTTTATTTTCAAGTTTAGTGTATTTCTACTCCAATATGACTTCTACAACAAAAAATTATTCAAACAAGTGAAAAAAAATTACCAAGATACATGTTTTCATGAATAGTAAGGGTGAAACCCCAAAACTACAAATAACCCCAAAACTAGCAAAGTCTTAAATGTTTTGCGTTTTTGAAAAAAGGACAAAGCCACGCGTTCTGCTTTCCGTGGTTATCTGTGGTTTAATTCAATTTTTTGGTACGATTATCCACGTTTAACCATAGATAATATATGTGGCTAGATTCATTTAACCAAATGTTCTGTGTTTTTGAGAAAAAATTTGAAATCCGTTGATAATATTCGTGGTTATCTGTGGCTATAATTCAATTTTGTTTTTATGGTTAGCCACGGATACGGCTGTGGCTAAATTCATTTAATCTAATCACATCTTGAGGACTCACTTCACTTCATACTTATATTTCATTCGTTGTTTCTCTTTCTCACACGGCGATTGTTGATTCTTCTTCTTATTCTCCGGTGAAATCGCCTCCGCCTCTCTCTCACCAAAAGTTTCTTCTTATTCATCGCTTCTCTCTCTCTCACACTAGGAGTTTTTCTCTCTCACTAGGCGATTCTATATTCTTCTTCTGTGTTTGAGGTAATCGAAATCCTCCCTCTTATGTTTTCATCTCTCTTGCTCTCTCCTTCATGTCGCTGTTGGGGTTTTGTTTCGATTAGGATTTCATTTTTGAAGTTTTTATAGGTTTCAAACTAGGGTGTAGATTAGGGTTTTGTTTCGATTAGGAGTTTTGTTTATGTTAGGGTTTTATTTCGATTAGGGGTTTTTTTCTGTCAGGGTTTTGTTATGATTAGGATTTCATTTTGGGGGTTCACAGGTTTCGAATTAGGGTGTAGATTAGGGTTTTGTTTTTGTGTTCGTCTCTGTCTAGGGTTTTTGTATTATGCATTTCTGTCTTATGTGTTTGCTCTTGTCTTATGCGTTTATGTCTTCATCTTTGTCCATCATTTATCTCTTATGCGTTTTTGTGGTCATCTATGTCCATTGTTTATGCCTCATCGTTTTTATCTTATGAAAAATTTGTATTCATATATGTCCATCATCTCTGTCTTAAGTTTGTATTAATTGAGTAGCTTAGTAGTTTATTGCGTTTTTTTGTTCATCTTTGTCCATCGTTTGTTCTTTATGTTTGTATTGATTTGAGAAGTTTAGTAGTTTGTATCGATATTTTTGACTTGTTTCCGTTTGTTTATTTCTTTTGCAAGGAAGAGGGAGATAATCCAATAATCATCAAAATCACACTCCATCTCCAACACCAATCAATCCTTCTCGCACTCCATCTTCTGGTTCTTCACATCGCTCTCGATGGACCACTCCTGCTGGTTCTAGTGGACTGAGACAAAGAGTTGCACCTCCACCACTTGAAGATGTTCCTACTCATATTCCTTATGTTGCAGCTCATCCTAATGGTGTAGCTCCTCTCAGCCTTGATGCTCTTCTCAGAGCACCTGCAAGAAGAAATCAACCACACCTGCATCCAATAAAGCTAAATGGAGCTTTATGGTATGTTCTATAACTTTAGTATTTTTCCTGTAAGCTTTAGTATTGTCGTGTCTGTTCATTTTAAGACTTTTTCGTGTTACTTGCAGGTTTGGAATCGATCTTGAGGTGACCAAGTCCATCAGAATCACATGGAAGAACAACTTCATGGGTGGAACTGGTCAATGCTTCCATAGTCTAAAAATGATGAATGGTGGCAAGATTTTATGGTAACTACTTTAATTTTCATAATTTTTTTTTTGTTTCTGATTTACATTTTCTGATTGTAATTATGTTATTTCTGTCTCCTTTTACAGCAAAGCTATTCACCATAGCCATGTGTACTACTACTGGAAGAAGGAGTGCTTGAACTCAATCTGACAAAGTCAGTAAGAAGAATAGATACAGGAAGAAGTCTAAGTATGTTTCTAATGAACAGTGGGTGCAAATGCAAGAGTTGTGGGATACAGAGGAGTGTATTGCTCTGTCAAAGATGAACTTTGACAACCAACTCTCTGATCCAGATGGTCTTGGGCCACACAATCATTGTGTTGGTCCAATGGGATTTGCAAAAATTTCCCATTATATTGTAAGTGTTCTAATTCGTTTTACCCTTTTTGTCATTGATTGTTAAATGGTTTGAGTATTTATTGTCTCTGATTGGTCTCTTGATTATTAAATTTGATTGCTCAAACTAATGGTTTGTTTCCGTTTTGGTTGTTATTGTATGATTAGTTGCCTTTGATTGTTACTAAATTTGATTGTTAATGTTAATGGTTTGTCTATGTCTCTCCTTTTTAAATAGTTTTTTTTTATCAGTTGATGGTTATGTACAATTTATCTTTTTTAATCATTTTTCTTTGTTTTCGAGTATTTTTGTCCGATTTTCTGGTTTGATTGTTTATGTTTTTTGTCTGAGTTTGTTTCCTTTTGTAGATAGTGCAGTCTGGTTCAACAGAACAACCTGCTTACATTGAGATTGTGTGCAAGACGCACACACGTCCAGGTGGTACCTTCATAGACCCAAGGGCAAAGGAAATTGTTATTGATGTTGAGCTACAAGCATCCTAAGCAGCATATCCGAATGGTGGCAGCAATAGTGGTGTGTCTACTGTTTTTTCTTATCCTAGTCTCATCAACCAGACTTACTTGAAGGTACTTTTTTTTCCATATAGTTTCTTGTTTTTTTCATTTCCTTTGGTTGCTAGTTGTAACATATTTGATTTAGCTTGTTTTAGTAATTGATATGTTTGTTTTTGGCAGAGGGTTAAATGCGAAAAAGGGTGTGTGTATAGCCTTGACAGCAGCCAGTACTAGAATATCGATCTAGCAGAGCCATCACCAGCTTCACTTGTCTGTAACATCGACATGGAGTTGCGAGTTGACTCAATTGAGTCTAGCTACAAGAGCTTCAGTAACAATGCCAAGACCATACTTGCGATGTAGAAGATCATCCTCCAGAACATTGGCTATGATCCTGTGACGATGAACCCTTCTCTGAATGTGGCTGAGTCAAACACGACACCAAACACCACGACATGCTCTGTTGGAAATAAGCGGCGTCTCAGTGATGAGGAAGAAGAGGAAGTTCAAGAACAATTTTGAAGGTGAAGGTGAATTGATGAATGAATGAATGTATTGTTTTTTAGTTCTGTAACATAAGTGTTTTTATTTTTGCACAATGTAAATTTTTTAAAAATTTAAATGCATGTTCGAAGAAAAATTATTATTTAAAAAAAGTAAAATGAATTTACAAAATAATATACGAATAGTAAATATGCCACAGATAGCCATGAAAAAGTCGTGGCAAAATGTAAACACAACCACGAATATCCGTGACAATCCGTAACAAGAGAAGCTATGGATTGTCACAACATATCCGTCACTTAAAAGCTATGAACAGCCACATATATTTTGTGGCAATGTGGTCACGGATATTCAGGAAATATCTGTGACAAAAATTGCCACGAAGATATCCGTGACTACGTCGTAGCTTTATACGTTCTGGCTTTCCGTGACATTATGTGGCTACACTGTCACGGTTTGCCACAGTTTATCTATGACCATATTTGCCACGAATTTATCCATGGCTAATGTGTAGCTATTGCCGATGTGGCTATCCATGACAGACTGTGGCTAACTTTAACTGCGGAAAACAACGGATTAATTAAGTACGATGCTATAGCTACGATTTCTACGTCGTAGCTAAGTCGTGCCAAAATATTCAAATAGCCACAGATTTAGGTCTATAGCCACTGAATGGTTTATGGCTATACACTGTTTATTTTGTAGAAACGTCATTTACGTAATTGTCCAAAGAGACCGCTTGAGTTAGGTGAAGAAAGGCAATATGATCACAAAGTTGATCGTAATATTCTGAGTGAGATTATCGTTTATCATGATATATTGAGTATGATAAATTTAGGGCTACATATAGGTATTTGAACTCAAAGTGTCAACATATTTATAGACAAAAATCTACATCTGATGTATTTAAGAGATATGAGGTAGAAAAAGAAAAGTTGAGGAAAGTATTTTCCTAATACAAAGGTCGAGTTTGTTTTACAACTGATATGTGAAAAGCACGTAACACTATGATAGGATATATATGTTTAAATGCTCACTATATTAATGTTAGCTGGAAGTTAAATAATAATATTCTAGCATTTTGTGATGTGAAGCTGCCACATAGTAGTGAAGAATTGGCGAACAAGGTTCTTTGTTGTTTAAAGGAGTGAAATTTGAAAAGGAAAGTTTTTAGTTGACGTTTATAATTTTTTGTATAAGATTTGGATATTTAACTCTATTTTAGAACTATAATATTTTAATAGATTTTAGGTTCTTGAATAATCTTAATATGTTATTATTATATGGGTTGATAAAAAACATAAAAAGTATTTTTATTTTAAATATTCAAACAAATACAAATCCATACGTACAATAATACTATAAACTTATTATGATGTATATTATAAAAATTCAAACATAGTATTAATCTAAATCTTTACAATTTAATATAAGTTTATAACAAAAAAACAAAAAGCTGGTTTTTAGTTAAGGTACCCATGGGTTACCTTATACCCAAAATGGTAAGTTTAGGGTTACTCTATTAGGACTATACCCATTTAGGTTTTAGAAATTGGATATTTTTTGGGTAGGGTTAAAACATATTAAGATAGGATAAGGTAAAAGGGAATGTTTTTACATCCCTAGTCCTATTCAAGCAATACAAATTCCTATATATGAATAAATAAATAAAAATCTTAGTAAAAGCACAAAATCCAATCACAAGTCATAAAATTCTAAGGTAACCCAAAACCCATTTCCTAGATCTACTTACACATGTTTAAGAATGAAATAGATGATGAATTGATGTAGAGAAATATAATAACTACATAAACTTAAACATTAAAAAATAATTTAGAGATTTGGAAAGAAAGCCAAAATTCTCTCATGAAAAGACAAATAAAACACTCTAAAAGGTGTTTGAAATAAAAAACAACTAAGTTAATGAAAAGTTGTGTAGTAAATTTAGGTATGTATTTATAGGCCTAGACCCGTAATAGTGAAAGCTGGCGGTTTGGATAGCTGGTCTAGACCGCCAATAGCTCATGAAAAATTTCTCCCCTTCAAGTCAGTTGTTTAGACCGCCATGCAACCCTTTGGTGGTTACCGATAGATTTCTTCTTCAAACCGGTAGTTTAGACCTTTGATACAACTCTCTGATTTCTTCTAGTCACATTTTTCTTGTCTTATCAATTACCTTTGAGCTTTCTTAAGCATCTTTGATTCACATAAGACAAAATCCAAGTCCTAAGAACCTGAAAATGAGTCAAACATGCACAAATCCAAGTCATATACTCTCAAATATCAAAACAATGAAATTGAAACTTAAATGCTTAAATGACTATAAATGTGTAAAATGAGCATAAATAATGAGTAAAATTTAAGGCCAAAAACGCTCAGATATGATTCGATCACATACATGGTTGATAACCATGAAGCTTGTAAGATTTATCAATAGTGTGTCCAATCTTGAAAATAATCGAACGCTTTAGTGGTTTCTTAAAACCTCCAAAAGCTAAAAGAACTTTATTACGATATGCAGATTGTGGCTGACTCTGAATTTGAAAAGCAATTGGATTAGAATAAGTTTTGACATCAAATCCAGTTGTGTGTTAGTTGTCATCCTGATCTAGCATATTGTAGATATCTTGTAATTTTGGTCTATACTTCACATTCAAAATTCTTCCACGAATATTTGCAAATTTATCATAAATCCCATAAGAATTGTATTATCATATTTGTCTTAGCATCTACCAGCAACTCTTCGCTTGGTCACAAATGCACATTCGAGTAGAACCAATCTTTATGCTTGATAATAGTTCCCAAAATGTATTTTTGTCTATGTAGTAAAATGATAAATCCAATTAATCTTGTTTTAGAGTTCCTATTGATTGCTCCAACTCATATTTTCATGGAAGATTACTATATCCCGGTCCAAAAAAAGAAGACATTCCACGTTGGAGTAGCATCTTCATAGTATAAAATATTATCATAGATATCATTGTTCACAACATTTATTAACTATACTTTCACTAAGCTATTTCACTTATTCCATATCTTGAACATATTATCGGTAATCGCAAACTTCATAAGAGTTTCATCTACGAACTCAATTTATATTTTGCATCTATATTCATCCTCGTGGCGATAATCCAGTTTATGTTATTCATTTAGTTAAGAATGTGAGTAACGATGGACAAATTTGGATGATCTGCATAATGTAAGAAGTATGAGCTATGAACATTGTCATATGACTCTGTTACTGCGATGTATTGGGAGATCTTGGAAACAAGATCTCTTTGAGCATATTGCCACAATGTAATTAGAAAAGATTATCATTTGTGTATATTTTTATAGCTTAATAGGTAGATTCATATTCTAATTATGTAAAGAATTTGATCATCAAGTTTATGACTTTGTATAAATATGAGTCTTTAGACACATGAAAAAAATGAAAAAAATATTTTACTTCAAAAGTTTCCTCCAAATCTTGACATGGTATCAGAAGTATAGACAAATCATACAAAATTCTAGTTATTAGTTTCGAATTGTTATGCTCGATCTTAAGAAACATTTTATCTTCTACCCTTTTTAATCTTTGATGTACTCTTTTATCTATAGTTTATACTATTAAAAATGTGAAACATCTGTTTTATTTCTGTTAAATTTTCTTTCTCTCTTCTTCTCTAGTTTTCTACATACGTACTGTTTGAAAAAAAATCTTGTTTCTATCTTACTTAATTTATTTATCTTCATCTTTTTTTTTGTCAACGTCTTCATCTCTTAATTATCTTCCCCTTTCTTATTTTTGATAGTTTTAACTACGATTTACAACAACAAAAAAAGCTTCTGATTTCTTGTATAAGATATTTATATCTATTATTTAGTTTTCGTATTAAAAAACCTTTGAGGTAATGGGTTCATACAAAATTCTCTTGACAAAGTTTTGTCTACCTCCTATATACTTAAAACACAGATTTCTTCATGAAAAAAATGTTCGAAGAGCGACCACGACTTGAGAATTAAGTCTGATTCAACTTGAATATTTCAAGTTTGAAGATTCTGACGATATACGGCGTTATGAATTTTGATGTATGGAGCGATTCCATATGACCTTGAAATCCAATTGTCCAATCTCATATGTGTTACTACGTATAAGCTTGCCAGGGGGTATTGGGAGATCTTGAAAATAAGATCTCTTCGGTCATATTGCCACATTGTAATTAGGAAAGATTATTATTTGTGTATATTTTCTTATACCTAAATAGGTAGATTAATATTCTAATTATGTAAAGAACTTGATCATTAAGTTTACGACTTTGTATAAATATGAGTCTTTAAACATATGAATAAAATGAGAGAAACTATTTTACTTCAAATGTCTTCTCTAAATGTTGACATGGTATCAGAGACATAGCCAAATCATACAAAATTTTGGTTATTAGTTTCGAGTTCTTTGGGATCTATTCTCGATCTTAAAAAACATTTTATCTTCTATCCTTTTTAATCTTCGTTCTACTTCTTTTTATCTATAGTTTATTCTATTTAAAAAAATGAACTTCAGTTTTATTTCTGTTAATTTTTCTTTCTCTCTTCTTCTCTAGTTTTCTACATATGTACTGTATGAAAAAAAAAAACTTGTTTCTATCTTACTTAATTTGTTTGTCTTCATATATTAATTATCTTCCCCTTTCTTATTTTTGGTAGTTTAAACTACGATTTACAAAAAAGGCTTCTGATTTCTGTAATAAGATATTTATATTTATTATTTATTTTTCATACTTAAAAAAAAAAGAAAAAAACTTTGAGGTAATGGGCTCATGCAAAATGCTCTTGACATGGTTTTGTCTACCTTCTATAAACTTAAAACAAAAGTTTCTTCATGCACAAGTTGTTCAAAGAGCGGCCAAGACTTGTGAATTAAGCCTGACTCGACTTGAAGATTTCAAATTTGAAGATTCTGACGACATGTAGTGTTATGAATTTTGATGTATGGAGCGATTTCATATGACCTTGAAAATCGAATTGTCCAATCTCATACGTGTTACTACGTATGAGCTTGTCAGGGGTATTGAGAGATCTTATAAAAAATATCTCTTTGTGCATATTGCCACATTGTAATTAGGAAATATTATCTTTTGTATATATATATATATTTTTATAGCTAAATAGATAGATTCATATTTTAATTATGCAAAGAACTTGAACATCAAGTTTATGACTTTGTATAAATATGAGTCTTTAGACATATGAATAAAATGAGAGAAACTATTTTACTTCAAAATTTTCCTCCAAAGCTTGACATGATGTTTATCCGTGGGATGTCACACTCAACTGAAGAAATGTGTGGAGGATTAATCGCTCATTCGGCATAAATAGTAGTAGAAAATCCTATTGAATATTTGATTTAAAAACTTGTAACTTCTGGAATAATCGATTGATTTCTTCTTTTCCTTCCTTTGACCCCCATCGATAAAGAATAAAACTGATACAATCGAATTACTATGATTAGTGAAACAAATAGAGAATTTTGTTCAATGCAAATACCAAACTCTTATGTGACGAGTATAGATTGAGAAACAACTACAATGCCGTTACATTCTGTTAAAACTAACTCCTAACAACCCAAATGAGCTCTTGTCACATGTCTTCTTGGCCTTTATTCAATAATAATAATAATAATAATAATAATAATAATAATAATAATAATAATAATAATAATAACAATAATAACAATAATAATAATAATAATATAAATGCACTAATTGCATTAATAATAAATTTAAAAGACACATCTTTAAAAACACAACTTTTCAATTACATCCCTTTAGTTTTTTTAAGATTGCATAATTAAGTTTTAAAAGTTAAAAAAATGAAAAGTATACATTTTTAATAGCACTTCTTCCAAATGAGGATTGATATTTAAGGACACTAATTTTAAATAAAAAACTATAACAACACGCAATTTCAAGTCTTATATGAATGGAAATAATAAATATAGAAACCTTACTATAGAATGCACCAATTCCATAAATGATAAAATCATAAGACATGTCTTTAGAGACATAACTTTTCAATTACATCTCTTTATTTTTTTAAAGATAGCATAATTAAGTTTTAAAAAAATAAAATAAAAAACATACATTTTCAATAGCATCTCTTCCTTTTATGACAATTGCAATACACAAATCAAAGTTTCTTCTTTTTACTAAGAAGCACATATTATTTAAAAAAAATAAAATAAAAAGACACATATAATAAGATACACACCCTCCATATTTTTTTTAAAAAAATGAAGAGATACATATAATGTGATGCACATCTTCATTTTTGAAGATTTTTTTAAATAGTAAAATGAAAGGATACATCTAATGAATGCCTCTTCCATTTTAGAGCATTTTTCTTATTGATTTTCAAAAGATAAAGTTGTAACATCACATTGTTGAATTTTAGAAATTTTGGAAGAAACTTACATTTCAAAACACTATTAGATTTTTACATAACAACCAAAATACAAGGAAATAAAAATAATCTTAGTGTTAGTAACATTTAATTACATATTCAAATAACATTCAAAAGTAAAATGTAAACATATCTAGTATTAGATTAAGCTTTTTATTACATATTCAAATAAACCCTTGATTAAAAAACAAAGTAAAATTTTTTGAAATTTTATTTTTCACTTAAAAAAAACATAAGATTTGAAAATCTACGAACTTCATTGATATGATGAAATTTATCTTCATGATTGAAATAACTTGGATACACATGAAACATTTTAATATGTTAGATTTTATAAATATTTGCAATATCTTAGAATTCAATCCATATTCATTAAGTTGCTGAAACAAAGAAAATAAGATTAAGAAGAAAAAGTTATTAATACTTATTTAACCAATAAAACACAAAAAGAGCAAGATTAGTTACAGAAACTCATCAAAATTTTAAGTAACAATACACTTCCAAACAAACTTATTTGAAGATTTAACATATCTTTCGTCTTAACCAGACTTCATGATCTCTGTTCCATTGATATTTTTGTAAAGTTTGAAAAGTTTTGTTAGGTGATAATTCTAGGTTCAAATAATAATTTTGTAAACTAATCGAAAACAAGTATGTTGGGAAAGCAATGCAAAAACTAAATTCTAATTACTTAATTACAAAGTGGATTCAAATAGTAAATTCTAATGGAAAACACAAATATATAAAAGAAAAATAAGGACGAATAGACACAACTATTAATTTGAACCTCTTCTTTTAAAATGAGTATTTAAAGACACTAATTTAAATATACATATCACGTGACATCTTTTCGAGTCTTAAAAAAAGACACATATAAACAACATAAATTTTCATTTGCACCTCTTTAATTTTTCTTAGATTGCTAAGTAAAAAATAAAAAATATAAAAAAACATCCCAAACACAACTATTAATTTGAACCTCTTCCTTAAAATGGGTGTTTAAAGACACTAATTTAAATATACATATCAGATGACACATTTTTAAGTCTTAAATAAAATAAAAAGACACATCTAAAGAACACAAACAATATGAATAAGGTTGTCATAATAGACTTTGTTTCTTCATCATAAATCCCTTCATCCACCAAAGAGACAAAGAGTAATAGAAATCATCTTTATCTATATATTCATCTTCTAAAAAAAATCATTGAGATTAAAAAAATTGGTAAGTTTTAAATAATTATAAATATATTAAAATTTGTAAGCTAACACTAAATATTGAAAAAAACATAATTTTTAATTTTTAAAAAAATTTGGCCATAATTACATGATTAACAAATAAATAACTAAAAATAATAATTTATATATATATATATACAAATATACGAAAGAACACATCTTAAAAGACACAACTATTGTATAATTAGTTAATTATTAAAAATTAAAGACATGCGTTTTTCAATGAAACCTCTCTACTTTAGAGGATTGCTACTATTAATGAAAATAAAAATATGAACAAAAAATACATTTTAAATGACAGATTTATTTAAGTGCTCCTTATTTATTTTTAAATATATATAGAAAAATTAGAATGAAAGACACATCTTAAAAAACACAATTATTCAAGTGCACATTTTTAGGTTTCTTAATTGTATAATCAAAAGAAAAAAACATTCATTTTCAAAGAAACCTCCTCAATTTAGAATATTGTTATCTCATAAGCATATAAATATGAACGAAAAGACATATTAAAAAATAAAAATAAAAGACATGCCTTTTTAATAAAACTCTTTCATTTTTAGATTAATGATATTATTATTATTATTAAGCATATATATAAACGAAAATACACATTTTAAAAAACACAACTACTCAAAACTCCTTATAAATTTTTAAATTTATATTAAAAGACACATCTTGAAGGACACAACTTATTAGATGCATCTCTATAAGTTTTTTAAAAAATGCATAATCAAGTTGTTTAAATAAAAGAAAAAAATGAAGAGACATACATTTTCATTGTCACCTCTTCTATTAATGATGATTGTGTTATTATTATGAGACACACATATATGAATGAAAAGACACATTTTAAAATATACAACTATTCAAATTTTCCTTATAAACTTTTAAATTTATATGAAAAGACACATTTTAACATAATACTTATCAAATGATCTCTATCATTTTAAAAAGAATGCATAATTAAGTTGTTTAAATAAAAGAAAAAAAATGAAAAGATTTACATTTTCATTGGCACATTTTCCATTCACTAAGATTATTATCATTATAAAAAAAATTAAATTTATATGAAAAACATGTCTTGAAGGACACAACTTATCAAATCCAGCTCTATAATTTTACAAGAATACATAATCAAATTGTTTAAATAAAAGAAAAAATGAAGAAACATATATTTTCATTGGAATCTCTTTCATTATGAGGATTGTGTTATTATTATTAGACTCAAATATATGAATGAAAAGACACTTTTTTTACAACAAAAAAAATGAAATAAACTTAAGTGACAATGTGTGTGCCAGAACACCAAACAGGTGGTGAAGAACCAACATAAGAAGAAATAAGATTTCTCTCTCAGGCTGATCTAGCTAGTAAATTCGCTTGTGCATTCCAATGTATGCGACGGTGAATCAACTCGAAGCTCGCAAAGTGTGTCTTCAAATGGTTAACTTCTGCTATCTCCGCGGAAAAAGCGGGCCATTCCTCTGGATTCTGAACAAATTGTACCAAATCTGTCGAGTCAGTAATAAATAGTGAGGAATTTCTTCCCGAGGTTGATAGACACTTTAGCGCCCAAACTAGAGCAATCAACTCCGTGTGTAATGGGGAGATGCCACATCTAATGCTGACACAACCCATCTTATCAAAATCATTATTTGAGACTGAATGAAGCCAACCTATACCACTTATTGTCACTCTTTGTTTCCATGAGCCGTCAAAACTACAACACTCATATATAGGTAAATTCTCATTAATGAACTCTGGGGACTCCACATTCAATGAAATCCAACTTATCGCACCCGAGGAATTGGCTATGAACCAATTAGCTGCGTCTTTTGCTGCCAACTCAACAATATCAGAGGGTATCCATCGAGTATTGTTGAAACACATCGCATTTCTTGCCTTCCAAACATACCAAATTATGTAGGGGAATATATTGAAAGCCTCACTATGGGGAGAATACTTTGCAGTTCCAGATAAGAGATAATGCATATTCTCCAACAAATGTGGTGATCGGAAAATACCACTCGGAGTAGGTATTCTTGATAGAGCCCAGGTTTGTAATGTAGGTGGGAAACTGAACAACGCGTGATTAATAGATACACAATCAGCACCATACCTAGAACATATATCATCAGTTCTTAGCTTCCGTTTTTGCAGTTGTTCGTTGACGGTTATTGCTCCAGACAAAATTTGCCACATAAAGTGTTTCAGCTTACTATGAGCTAATTGTTTCCAGACCGCTGCACGCAACGGTAGTATCGATGGTAGTGCATGCCACTCATTCATACGATCATTGTGCATTTTTAGCGCCAATCCATATCCTGTTTTGACTGAGTAATATTACGACCATAAAATGCCAACATAAGTTGTCCAAGATGTATGGAGATGGTCGAATCGAAAGGATAGCAGGTATATCATCCTTATGAATTAGGGTCTTTATTATCGCTATATTCCAATGTTGAGAATCGGATAACATCAAATCTGACACTTTTAGATCCTGGTAAACATTGGAAAAACAACTATGAGCAGCCCGAGGAAGATCGGTAGGTAACTAGGGATCTTTCCAAACTCAAACACTATTTTTCATCCCAATAATTTTGCACAAACCAAGGGACAATAGTGTTTTTGAATCATATATACTACGTCATCCGAAAGATGGTCTGGTAGAAATTTCCGCCGAAATGGGATCACGATTCCTATAATACCGGCCCTTAAAGATACGTCCAATTAAGGAATCGGGAAAGGCGTTCAGCCGCCATAGTTGTTTTGCCAGCAAGGATTTATTAAATAGATGTAATGACCGAAAACCTAGCCATCCCCTTCTCTTAGGTAAACACAATTTCTATCAAGCAACTCAATGGATGCCCCGTGAAGAGCCAGAGGTATTCCACCAATAAATCAGCAATAACACTAGTCAATTTCTTGAGTAGTGTCATAGGGAGTCGAAAACATGACATAACATAAGTTTGTAAAGCTTAAGCCACTGATTTAATAAGAATTTCTTTCTCCCCTTTTGATAAGAATCTTGACGATCATCCATTAATGTGTGCATTTAAACGGTCCAGACATACGCAAAAATTTGCGCCTTAGAGCCCTGTAACTGTTTGTGTATACCCAAGTACTTCCCTTTTCCCCCTTCAGCGTAAATGCCTATCGACGCTTTAACAGGAAACAATCATGAATTGGAATCGAGTTTCCGAAAATAACGGTAGATTTATGATGACTCTGAATTTTCATGGATTTTATATATCAATTAGCATCAATTATGAGGTTTAAAAGTGTGCATACATCACATTTATAGTTCATTTTAGTAAGTTTATTATTTTTAGGACTTTTGCATTAGAATTTGCATATGTACGCATTTTGGAGATTTTTCAGGACTTTCAGGACTTTTCGGGAAGGATTTGCGAGATTTCAGAAATGCAGCACTTAACGCGGAATGGACTGGATCTACCTTAGCATCAAGGCAGGATCGATCCCAACTCAAAACATGCAGGATTGATCTCAACACTTGCAGGATCGATCTCAGCACTTGCAGTATCGATCCCAACTCGACACTTGCAGGATCGATCCCAACACTTACCAGATCGATTCCATAGCTAGCTCAGATCGA
>OVBE01001007.1:0-40979 GCA_900406425.1 Iberis pinnata
GCCGAGTATGTTATTTCATTGCATGAGCAGGTTAAGGAAAACATAGAAAGAAGGACCAAGGACTATGTCAAGCACGCAAACAAAAGGAGAGAAGGAAAGGATTTTTGAGCTCGGAGATTTAGTTTATGTTTACCTAAGGAAGGATAGATTTCATTTGGAAAGAAAATCTAAGCTAATGCCAAGGACCGATGGACCTTTTGAAGTCATGGAAAGAATCAATGATAATGCCTACAAAATTGACCTCAAAGGTAAGTACTCAATCAGTGAAACCTTCAATGTTGCTGACTTGACCCCATGTCTTGTAGGGAAAACAGATTTGAGGACAAATCTCTTTGAAGAGGGAGGGGATGATATGACCCAGCCCAAGCCAAGAACAAATCAAGCTGAATGGGAAACAGATGAGAACAGCTCGGGACAAAAGAAGGATTGACCGAGGAAACTAGGCCCGGATGCGACAAGGCCAGCTCAACCATCAAGCCAACTTGGCCAGGACAAGATCCGACTCAAGCCATCATCTTTTCATCTTGGCCCAAAGTTGTAGAGAACCTCAATAAGACTAAGGAAGCAGGATGGCCCGAGGGAAAAGGCAATTTGGTCGAGGATAACTCAACTAGGACCGAGAAGAACTGGCCCAAGCCTAGTTTGGCTCAATCATTTGGTAAGAATGCGGGACCAAGATTTCAAGATGCTCGACCAAACATGGATAAGTCTCGAGCCAAATTCAACCAGGAGTTCAACAAAGCCTCAAAGGATACTTTTGAAAAGGATAAGGAAGTAGCAAGAGAGGAATGGCCGAGAGACCTAAAGTGTGGCCCGAAGAAGCTAGCTCGTGATCAAGACTTGGCTTATGGGCCAAAGGAAGACTCGAATGACTTTGGACTTAAAGAAGAAGAAGTTTGGACATAAAAAGGCCCAATCACAAGATCCCAAACCAAGAAGATGAAGGAATTGATTTGTGGTTTGGTTTGGACTAAACCAAGTGGTCAACTATCCGAAGAAGTCAAGGGGACATCCATGATTTTAACTTTTCTTTCATCAACTCTTAGAATTCTGTTTACATTGTTTTCTTGTCAAGAGAAATAGTCTCTTGACATTCTATCTTTTGCCTTTAAAAACAATGTTTTGCTTAGTAATAAAACCATTCACTCTTTTTATCAAATCTTCTAAAGCTTGTGAATCCTTTGTTCATCTTTGAGCATCGTAGCCTAGGAGCCTACGCTCTATTGGGTATTCTTCTTTTGATCAAAGTGTGTGTGGACTAATCCCACGATCATTAGAAACATCGGAAAACTCTTAGTCTTTTCCGCGGGCTAAGTGTGAAGATCACTTTCACTTTATTCACCACCATCACCACCTCATTTCTCATTTGTTACAAAAAGTTTGGGACTAAAAACCTCCCAAAGGCCGAGTTTGGGACTAAAAACCTCCCGGTGACCTATTTCAATCCTCAAAGATCAATCAACCTAATAAGGGACTCGTCAGACATGGTCTATCTTAAGACAGTCAAATATAAAGGAAAGGATTGATCATCCAAGAATGCAAAGTTAAATATGAGATACATGGGTTCGTATAAGATCCTTGAAAGGATAGACATGGTCGCATATATGCTGGAATTGCCTAAGGAAATGAACCAGTTTCATGATGTGTTCCACGTTTCACAGTTAAGGAAGCAAGTCACAAACCAGGATAAGATCATGACCAAGATCCTAGTGGATCTAAGGGAAAACTTCACTGTTGAGGGAAGTCCAGTTCGGGTTATTGAAAAAAGAACCATAACACAAAAGGAAAAATAAGGTTAAGTATCTGCAAGTCGTTTGGGATTGTGAAGGTGATGAAGAAACGACTTGGGAACCAGAGGAAATGATGAAGGAAAAGTATCCTAAGTGGTTCGAAAAGCAGAAGGTGGTTCAACCTAAGAAAATTCATGTTGAAAATATATGATTATCTTATAACCTAAAAATAATTTATGATATATGATTATTATGTGATAAAAAATTTAAGATATATTTAGATATATCTATGTTAACCTATAATTTTCGTTGATATATGTATATAAGATATGTTAAATAATGAAGATATATATAATGATATATATGTTAAATTAGTCTATTATATATTATATATGTGTATATATATAATATGATAAATAATAAAAGATATATAAATTTTTTGTGATTATCTCTATATGTCGTGTGCATCTATATATATATGATGTGATCGTGACAAGTTCAGAAGAGGAAGAGCCGGATATAGTTGGAAGGATCACCAGTTCAAGATCAAGAGATTTGGCTAAGGAAGTTCATGCACTCGTCATCAACAAAGACATCAACCAAGAAGAAGTTGAAGCTCTCATATTCAACAACTCAACCTTGCAGAACGAAGAACCCGATAACAATCACTAGATAACTTAGGTAGTGATATACTCTTTTCCTTGATGGAGATTTGGTAGGAGGAGGTTCTTCATCAAGGTTTTTAACGAGGCAGAGTCATTGCTACGTCGAGTTATATATGTGATNTGAGTTATCTATGTGATGTTACAGTGGGAATAATGTGCAAAGTCACAATGACTTATGCATTAGTTTCNCGAGTTATATATGTGATGTTACAGTGGGAATAATGTGCAAAGTCACAATGACTTATGCATTAGTTTCTTGAGGCACACCAATTAGGACCATATGGAAGAGACGCCTTGTTGTTTTATTTTATGATTAGAAGTCCTATAGTTTTCATTCATATGTCTTATTTTTTGAACAAATACCTTAGTCTCTACTTTTCTCTTTGTCGTGTTCTTTAAAAGAGAGACTAAAGTCCCCTTTGTTCTGTAGTGAAGAATAACGTAGAAAGCATAGTTTTGGTTCATCACTACTTGATTCATAGCTTCTTGCCTCTGAATCCGATTTTCTTACAAGTTTGTGCTTACAAGAAAGTCTTATATCATCATCACAATTTCAATCCATCACCATCATTACATACACAGCCTTTCCTTCGGAGTGTGGTCAATTGGGATCAAATCAAGTGGTATCGGAGCCAACTCTGAACCAAAGGCTACCTATTCTCTTTTTCTGATTTATTTTCTGAAAATTTTCGTTTCATAAACCATAAAAATCAGAAAGTTGCATCTTTGTTCTAGTTTGTTTCAAGTATGTTCTTGTGTTTTTAGGTCTTAGTTTTATCGAGTCCTTGCTATTTTGAGTCTGTTTAGGTCGAATCTTTTGGTGTCTTGTTGCTTGAGTTCTTCGTTCTAGTTTATTAGGTTTCTTTGTTGTGCCGTTTTGTCTTTGTGTTATTTATTTGCGGGTCTGTTGCTTTCTTTAAAGTTCCAGTCTGCTTAGTTGAGTCTTAGGTCTTAAATTGTTGAGTTCTTTTGTTGTCTTGAGTCTTGTTAGGTCATGTTCTCTTGTGTATCTTGCTTGGTGTCCATCGTTTTCTTTGTTAGATTTTCGTTCAATGGTTCTTGTCTCTTATTCATTGTCTGTCTTTACTTCGTCTTTTTTAAGTCTGTTTTTGTTAAGTCTAGCCACTGTTGTTGAATCAATTGTTGTTTTGTGTTCATTGCCATTTCTGTTGTCGTGATTGATTAGTTGTTATTTATGATCAGTTTGTTGTTGTTTTCGTCACTGATATTGCTGAATTTGAGCCTAGTTTATTGCAGATTTTGTGATTGATCATTGGTGATTTTTTTATCAAGGTCATTGCTGAATTTTTGCTTGCATATAGCTTGTTTCGCTGAGTTGTTGCATCTATTTCAGACTTGTAAGATCATTGAGATAATAGGTTTGTGCTAGTTAGATAATCTCTTGTTTGTTGAGGTTTCCCATGAATCTGAATTTTCCATGCTTATTGCTCTGTAATTTTGTTTAGAACAAGTTACTGCGAGTTCTTGGTATTTTTCAGGTACCATGGAGCTTTGACCTGAAGAAATGGAAGCTTTGAACCGGATGATGGCTCAACAAATCATAAATTCCAACCAAGCACTCACGACTCAATCACACAGCAGATAGATCAACATGTGATAGCGATTAATGAAACTATCGAGGAAAGAATGAGAAAGCTAGTGCATGGTACTAGTAACACTGGTGATGACTCTCCTCATTCTCCAACTTCTTCCAAAGCTATTCGCATGGATAAAGGAAAATGACACATTGGAGACTCATCTAAGAGACCGAAGAGAGCTCCAACACCTCCTGGAACCTACCCAAAGTACACTTAAACCGCAACCTAGGAAGAGGCCGAGAGACTATTTTCAACAATTGAAGAAATCCAACCTGTTCAGACAGAGCTGAAAGGCACCAAGAACGTCCACATCAAAGGGAAGAACATGTTGGTGGACACCATATCTTCATACTTACATATAAGAGTATTATGAGCCATGTAAGCACAATCCGAGTTAGAGGCCGAGAATATGGAAATCTTGCAGCTCAACAACTCAAGCATGTCAAGATTAAGTTTCCAGCCTTTTATGGAACCAATGATCCAGAGGCTTACTTGATTGAGAAAGGAAGATGGATTCCTTTTTGTTATGCCAAGGGATGCATGCAGTAAGCAAGGTTAAGATTGATGTTTCTAAATTCAACGACTATGCTTTACTCTGGTGGGAAGAACTTGGTCTCACAAGAGCTCGACTACATGAGCCGCCTATATCATCTTGGGATCAAATCATGGTTCACATGAGGAAGAAGTTTGTTCCAACTTATTACCAAAGGGAGATCCTTAGCAATCTTAGAAGATTGGCTCAAGGAACTAGACATATATGTGAGTACTATCGAGAGCTTGAAACGCTTTTGATACGAGCTGATCTAAGAGAAGGAGATGATATGGTCATGTCAAGATTCTTATGTGGACTTAACCGTGAGATTCAAGACAAATTGGAATTGCAAAGCTATGAAGATATTGATGAGATGGTGCATAAGTATGAATTGATTGAGGCTTAGAACAAGAGGCGTTACACCAAGCCTAGTTTTTGTGCCGCAACCTACTAAGCCTAAAGATTTTCCAACCAAAGACCGAGTCTCTAAAGACTCTAAAACGACTGTCACTGTGACTAAATAAGAAGTCAAAGTTGAATTCAATCCAAGGAGTCGAACTTCCTCAAGTAACACTCGATGTTTTAGGTGTCAAGGCATGAGACACTATTCTAGAGACTGCCCGAACAATAAGGTGTTTTTCTTAAGAAATAATGGAGAGATTATGCCCTTAGAAGAATCTGAGGCTAAATCTGAGAAAGAAGAAGACGAAGAAGTAGCTGCTGTGAGGGGAGATGTTAGTTGCAAGAAGAACACTTAGTGTTCATAACCAACCTGAAGAAACCTTCCAAAGAGAAAATCTTTTCCACACAAGATGTTTTGTCAATAGCAAATTTTGTAGTCTCATTATAGATGGTGGAAGCTGCATCAATGCATCAAGTGAAGTCATTGTCCAGAAGCTCAACTTTGAGACATTCCACACCGGAGACCTTAAAAGCTCCAATGGCTCAATGATGGTGGATCTTTGACCATGAATCATCAAGTCAAGGTTACTCTTACAATTGGAAAATATGAGGACAAAGTGTTTTGTGATATCTTGCCTATGGGATCCAACCATATTCTCTTAGGCATACCGTGGCAATCAGACCGCAAAGTGATCCATGACGGTTTCACAAACAAGCATACATTCAAGCATCATGGGCACATGATCACTCTCTTACCACTCACGCCTAGTGAAATCTACCAAGATCAGATTCAAGTGAAGCTCAATGAGAAGGAGAAAATCGCCAACAATCTCTACATAAACCACAATGAATTTTCTAAACTCTTTGATCCTGAAATGACTATTTTTATGTTTGTATACGAGGAATCCCTTGTTAGTACTAACGTGTCACAAGAAATTCCTAGTGCTATGACTGAGATCTTGCAAGAGTACATCGGTTTCTTTGCTGAAGAAATTCCACCAGGCTTGCCTGCAGTTCGAGGAATAGAGGATCAGATAGAATTGGTGCCAGGTTCTACATTACCTAAAAAACCTACATACAAAACCAACCTTGTAGAAACCAAGGAGTTGTAGAAGCAAGTGCAAGAGCTTATGAGCAAATGACATATCCAAGAAATCATGAGTCCATGTGCGGTTCTCGTTATGCTAGTTCCGAAGAAAGATGGGTCTTGGAGAATGTGTGGGGAGTGCCACGCCATCGAAAACGTAACCGTGAAGTACATGCACCATATTCTAAGACTAGACGACATGTTGGATGATTTATGTGGTTCAACGATCTTTTCCAAGATAGATTTGAAGAGTGGGTAAATCAGATTAGAATAAGGAAAGAGATGAGTGGAAGACCGCATTCAAGACTAAGAATCACGCATGAGACTAATGAATCACGCATTGAGACCCTTCATTGTCGTGTCTGTTGTAGTCTATTTCGATGATATCCCCATCTACAATAAAGGTTTGGAAGAACATCTAGATAACATCACATCGGTTATTGATGTTCTTCGCTCTTAATCCCTTTTTGCCAACTTGTCTAAGTGTTTAGTCTGCACTAATGAAATTGTCTTTTTAGGTTTTGTAGTACGTGCATATGGCGTGAGAGTTGATGAGGAAAAGATCAAAACAATAAAGGAATAGCCAAGCCCTAAAAACGTAGGAGAAGTCCGAAATTTCCATGGCCTTGCAGGCTTTTACAGGCGGTTTGTAAGGGACTTATGTACCATTGCTGCTCCCTTAACCGAGATTATCAAGAAGAACATTGGGTTTTGATACACTCAGGTTAACCCAAATATATTCACTGCAAGTGCACAATAAAAGTTGTAGTATAAAAGGAATCAAATCCGTAGAGTCCAAGAATGTACGACTCTTAGTTTAAAATCCAATTAAGCTAAGAACAAATAAAATGTTGGTTTGATTAGAAATTGGAAATAAAGATAAATTAAAAATGGTTGTAAAACAAATAACGATAGCACTAGGCAATAGGGAATTCCACAGTTATTCGAATTAAAAGTCAAGGTTAATATGCATGATTTTCTTTGAAATTAGTTACCAACTCAAAAGACAACAATAGACTAATCTTCTCCCGAGGTATTAGATCTCTATGTCTAAATCACTAAAGACAAACTCTCGCCGTATTCATATAATTCAAACATACATTATAATTCAGATTCAATATGTTCATAAGCCCCTAAGACAATAATCCCGCAAGAAAATGCACTTATTCATCTAGACTATTTCAGACTTCTAAACTAAATCCATTTGAGTTTATAATTCTAAGATCAATGAACTAGTTAGCTACTCTAATTCATGCAGTAGGAACAAATCTAGACTAAGAACCTAACAAATTTAATCCATCCTATCAAACCCTAACAATCAACCTGGTTTCCCTGGGAAACCCCTAAAACCTAACAAATAGACTACCCATACATGATAATGAAAGCATAAATCATATATAGAGTAAACATTGCAGTTTTCAAAAACCAAATTGTATATAAAACCGATTAGAGTTCATAATTCTTCTCAAATACAAAAGTAGATCTTCTCTCCCTTAGAAAAGCTCTGGAAAAATAAATTAAGCGATAATGAAAATGACACAAAGCATAGGGATTTTATAGTTCTAAAAATAAGGAAAATAAACTAAAACCAATGAGGAAAATATCTTGATAAGTCTTGAGGACAAACTTAATTTTGGAAGATTTTAGTGATTGTCGGCCATAGTTTGATTGATCTCTTTAGGGATCGATCGATCTATTTTTACGTAGTTTGGGGGACCTTTGGATTGATTGATCCCTTTTTGGACCCATCGATCTCTTTTCACATTCTGCACATGCTTCTTTTGCGAGACAACTTGACCAGTCTTCAGTAAAATCGACATAACTTTTGATTGCATTAATGGATTGACTTAAAACAAACTTCCATATGAAAGATAACTCACGTGGATATCTTGTGTCAAAATTTCATCTCAATCCATCCATGGGAACATCTTCAACATTGCAAAACCTCTGACCATTCTGCCAAATTCTGCATCTGCATATGTCAATTTGCATTCAAAACGTCCCGAACACCTAAAATCCTGAGAATATTCCAAAAAACAAGGATAATGCTCTAATAATGCCAAATAGCAAGTATAAATACCCACAATAAGTCATTAGATTTGAGTAATATTAACTCCCCCAGACTTAAATATTTGCTTGTCCTCAAGTAAAGCAAAAATCATATCTAGAGAAGAGGTTTGAAAACCGGACCACACATGAACTCTCAAAATCTCAGCAACACCAAGTTAAGAAAATAAAAACAAAAAGACACTAATCCTAGACAACCATTTCAAATAGACTGTTTACCGCCACCTAACTAACAACATGCTTTCTACTCTAAATCCCAAATCAATCAAACTATCAAGTCATATCAACTAGCTCATTAGATTCAATTAAGTTCAAATAGGTGCATTCTTATCTATGGGGTATCGATCAACGCACTAGAGTATCCGTTATTCAGGATCCCCATAACAATTCAAGCATCGAGCTACTTCGGATCCCGTCCCTTTCTTCTCCTTTTCTCACTTCTTTTATTCATTTTTTCTTTATGCTTTTCTAAGATTTGCTTTCACTTGCTTCTTTTATTCTTCTTTTAGCAGTTTTTATTGAAGGGAAGGAGAAGGGGATCATAATTGTATTGAAAGAACTCTTGGTTTTACAGAGGGTTGAAGACAAAAAAATACCTAGCTTAAAGTATTCCAACACCATATATAAGAGAATTTAAGATCAAATTTAGTCAAAACAAAGTAGAGCTAGCAATACCCTGGGATCGATCGATCGGATCGCTTTCGATCCATCCAACTGGGATCGATCGATTGATCTCTTTCGTCGGGTGCCCCTGTTTTGCCTGGATCGATTGATTTCAAGTCTCTGGTTTTTTCCATAACATATGATCGATCGATCCCTCAAGGGATTGATCGATCTCTTCTTCTGCATCTTTTTCGAAACTTCCAAAACCTGCAATTTCTTTAGTCTCTTGATCTCCTACAGTCAAATTATCGACTATGGACTTGCAATACCCTTTTACATTGTCTTCAAATTTCCCACGGAGAATACCAGTTTGTCTTTTCACAGCTTATGAAGTCTGAGCTACTTGCAAATCTAGCTTCTTCACATGATTTGACAATGACTCAAATTTGTTGTTTAAGTCATTGTACATGCTGTCTATCTTAACATTTAAGTTCCTTTCAGAATGTTATTGATTTTCCAAGACCTACTTGAGCATTGATTCCATCTTGTTGTCTAGTTGAACGTGAGATTGAGCTGCTTGTTGAAACCCATGCTGAGAGGTTGTTTGAAAACCACCTGAGTTGGAATTCTGCACAAATTTCTCGTGTTAAGGTGGGTAAACTTGTTCTTGGGGGTTTGCTACATCAGTGATAACGATTTATTTTGCAGTGATCAATTCCCATTACACATGCGTTGTAGTATAAATGGGTGTCAATCCAAATGGGTGTGATGCTAACCGACAAGATTGCAATGGTTCTTTTAAGTCAAGCTAAGAAACAAAAGGGGTTTTTCTAACAAGTCCTAGGTGAATAGAAAATGCATAAAACTAAAAACAGAAACAAAAGCAAATATGCATAAGTAAGAAAAAAGGATAAAAGGAAAGATAAGTAAAAACAGGGGAAATATAAAAGAGTGAAAAGATGCAAACAAAGAAAGGGTCCCTAAAGATGAGGTAATTGGACAGTGTTCCTCCTTGACTCTCGAAGTGTCTAACATACCTCATACAATGAGCTAATCCCTAGGCGATATAATGACAAGCAATCAAATCCAATCCTTGGCAAATGATATCAAACTAGATGACAACTAGACCTAACTCCCGTTAGCGGAAGTACACCTAACATGCACTATGAACCATCTACCTAAGCCAATAAGCCTCCCAAAAAACCGATTCCTTAGGTTGAGATGCATATCCTAAGCATATAATTCCTTAGAAGGGGATGCAAATCTCTGAAATCAACTAGATCGGGCCACTCCAATTAAATCACTTTTCGGGCGTTGAAGTACCTAAGATCAGATCTCACCGGGTCAGGTTGAAATTTCAGCATTAAGACCAATGAAACATAAGGGATATATTAAACCATAAAGCTTAGACACCTAGGAGGAACAAAGAAACAACACCACCATATCCCATCCTCAAGGAACCTAGGTCACTACTCACACAACATAAGGGATGCAAAATCAGAAGAACATAAAAGCATAGCTACTAAAGAAAACATTTTAGACCAAAGGTCAACAACTAAGAACATACTTTTTAAAACCCTAAAACAGAAAACAAAACAAAGATGCAGAAGATGAAGATCTAAAACATTAAGAACATCAACCTAGAAAATAAGAACATCTATGGAACATTAACAAAACAGAGGAAAATGATCAAAGCTAAAACAAAAGATTAAAAGCTTAAAAACTTATATCAATATGCACCGGATAGATCACAACCCTAAACTATGCAGGGAAGTAAAAGAAAATAGAAGATTAACATAAAACTTAAAAGAAATCTGGGTTTGACATGAAGAACACTAAGAACAAAAGAGAGAAAATATTAAACCTAGGACAAAACCTAAAATGAAAAAAATAAAGACTGCCCCCCAAATGGAGGTGTTTTAAGGCTTTATATAATGTTTAGGAAAATCCCTAAAATGCATAAAAGACAAAATACAATCATTAAACTGGGTCTTTGGGTCAGGTCCATCCTGATTCGAGATGGTTGGGTTGGAGCATGTTTGGCTCGAGCTGAGAGATGCTTATGATCAAGCCGTGTAAAAATGGTGCAGAGAGTGATCGAGTTGAGAAGTTTGGGCCAAGTCGAGACAAAGTTTGGCTCGATCTCCGGATTGAGCCAAAGTAGGTCTAGCTTGATCACGGGATCGAGCCGTGAAGTGCATGTGAGATCGAGGGGGCCAAGAGAGAGCTTGTTTACGATCGAGCCGGGCGGAAGTATTGCGGTCGAGGCGAGAGAAAGATGGTTGAAGTGGAATAGAGGTGGCTCGATGTCAAGGTGTGGCCGAGTGAGAGATCAAACCATAAGGTTGTGTGGATCGAGCCAAAGGAGATGTGGCTTGATCATGAGATCAAGCTAGAGGTGGAGGTGGCTGAGAGAGAGAGAGAGATCGACCCGTGTAGGAGTGGCTTGATCATGAGATTGATCTGGGCCTTGTGATGGATCAAGCCAAAGATGTTGCGTTGATCGAGCCGGGCCTTTGTGCTGATTCTGTTGCATGCATTTTTTGTTCCTCTTCTGAAGTCTCACAAATCATCCTGAAAACTCATGAGTCATGAAAAATCTCAAAAATGCATGCATATGTAAATGCTAATGCAAAAATTACTAAAAAACGCAAACTTGCAAATAATAACTATAAATGCAACATATGAACACCTAAAGACCTAAAATTTGATGTTAAATGACTTTTAAAAACCATGAAAATACAGAGACATCAACTCCCCCAAACTAAATCCTTGCTTGCCCTCAAGCAAGTAATTCATAAGTCTGGGTGAAAGGTTTGAAATTGGGAACTCAGAACCAAAACATGCTGCTAACATAGGTAATATAAATGTCATGGTTACTAGTTATAGAATGCAGTCCTAAGCTCGTCCTACTTAAAAACCTTATCCATACTCATAACAGTTCATCACAGGCCGATTTCAACTTCCACAATGCATTCAAATTCGTTTGCCCCTTTAACATTCATTAATCAGGAACCATGGATCAAGTCATGTGCTTTCAATGAACTCATTTGGTTAAGGACGGGTTAAGGAATAAAGATGACCCCATTATGCAATGGTTAATGATTCAGAATAAGGGTTCTCTCAAAAGGGAATGAGTTTTAGCAGAAGACTAAAGGTAGGAACACTTAGATGCATACATAAAAAGAACCTGATCTACCCAATGCTAATGAAACCTAAGTTTCCTTATTCTACCCAGTAGGAGATCCTAAATCTACTCCTTTGAAACTCGAAGTGATCTTACCCATTCACATTTTTCCCTTTTTTCATCTTTNACTAAAGGTAGGAACACTTAGATGCATACATAAAAAGAACCTCATCTACCCAATGCTAATGAAACCTAAGTTTCCTGATTCTACCCAGTAGGAGATCCTAAATCTACTCCTTTGAAACTCGAAGTGATCTTACCCATTCACATTTTTCCCTTTTTTCATCTTTTCTTTAGCTACACGTAGGAGAGGTTTCTTCCTTAAACGACTGCTAGTTGTTTCAGGAACTTACTTACTTAAATGCTTATGGCTTTTGACCTTTTTCATTTAGACTATCTTTCTGGGTTTTACCCTTTTCATTTTATTTTCACATACTTTTCTTAATCTGCACAAGCCATACTTCTTTTTCATACCATTGTTCCCACAAACTTTCTACTAGCATATTCTGATTCTTTTTCCATTCCTCTCCTAAGGTTCTTACTTTACCCTTTCTTTTTACCAGCCACCAATACCCTTTTATTCATTTCCACCCAAACCAACATCCAAAATATAATCCCACCTAGTCCTATCTAGTCCAAAAAGCGTGGACTAGAACTATATGAGACCATATTCCTGTCAGTTCGAACCTAACACGTTTTACCAAGCTCATTCCATAGAAAACCTTCCACTCAGTAGTAAATTCAGGGCTTGAAAGAAGGCAAGGTTCAAAGGTGGGGATTCTTCTTGGGTTAACAAGAGTGGTAAAAGGTAGAAGATAACCCAAATATGTATATACTATCCATGAGTTCATATTCAGCACACAAACATGATAATTATACATTCAAATTCAAGTTCTAATGGATATGAGCAAACTTCAAATCACAACATGCTTCAGGAGATAAATGATCATGCAAGTTCACATTCCTAGCAAGGTGCAATTTTACTTCAGATTAGTTCAAGATGCATTAGAAAACTAGCAACACACTTACAAGGTTATCATCTTCCTAGTTCCCTATGCAAATGCAAATGAACAACCTATAAATCTAACATCCTAGATGCAACTATATGAACACTCTGTTTTTGAAGGATGATTTCAAAAAAAATTTAAATTTTTATGGTTCTTATATGCTATAGATGCTATATAAATGCTATGCAAAGGTAGAGACAAAGGAATAAACATAGAAATTTCATTAGTGATAATCCCCTGAATCCTCCCCCAAAACTCGAATTACACAGTTTTTGTGTAAACCAAATTCGGAAATGGACTCAGGGGTTGGACAGATAGTGAATAACATGAACATACTTAAAGCACAAACAACAATCAGAAGTGGCAAACAGAAACATCAAACAGAAATCAATGCATATTAAGCGGAGTGTACAATGCAAGGTGGGATGGGGATGGACCTCAAAAAGGTATGAATAATTCTCAAGAAAGATACTCATTCATCCTTTTTACATTGTATCCCTGGTAAACACCCAGTGCTTCTTGTTGTTGCTGCTAAAGTTCTTGTTGTTGTTGTTGTTGAGGTAGTTGTTGTTGTTGAATGGTGCGCTGGCTGGTGGATCTACAGTTGTCTCTTTCAAAGTGATGTCTCTTCCTCCTCTGCATTGTTTCAGGCTCTACAGAGGAGTGGCGGTGAGGTTGCTCAACTTGTGACTGCCTTGGACTTAGGGTGATGGATTGACTTCTCTCTAAGGATTCAGGGGACCTTTTCTTCTTTGAGGAGGTGGCTTTGTTTAGCTTCAGGGTAAGATTTTTGATTTGAGAGGTCATCTCTTTGAACTTCTTACTGAAGTAGCTGTCTTGGAACTTGTTCCACTTCTGAAGCTTGCCAATGTTCTTGTGAGCTGTTGCTAAGCTTTTCCCCTGCTTGGTAGTTGGGGCTTCTTCGAAGTGATAGCATTCAGGCTCATTCAGCTCTTGATCATTTGGAACTTCCATCCTTTCAGCCATTGCTTCATCAGCTACTTCCACTTCCTCCCTGTTCTCGAAGTATGTAAAAACATCAACACTTGGTTGGAAGTCAAAATTGTCCCCTCTTCTGATTGTGGTGACTTGCACGTTGGGGAGTGATAAGAGTGCCCCTCCCAAGTGTGGATGAATGAACTTATACTTCTTCTCATTAGTTGGTTCCTCAAAGAATTGAGAGTTCTTCAAATAAGATAGATCAATCCACCTTGTGAGGTAACCTTTACCTTCTAGAGGAACATTGCAGGCCCTCAGAATTGGTGTCACAATCCCCTCCAATCGTCAAAGTCCCTCGGCTTCCCTTCTTATAGAGTGCTTTATTCCACTCTCTATACCATATTAGTTGGTTGATTAAAACCCGAGATAGGCTAGAGTTAGCTCTATCTCCTTCCATTGGACGACCGTCATATGTATATTGTAGTGTGGGCTTCAAAGCTAAATCAATCATCCCCATCTCCCCATCAGTAACGTGCCTTGTTACTTCCCTTGTAAATATGGTATTTGCAATAGTCTTATGGAAGTAACGCAGGACCGGGCTCCTTATTCCCACACACTTTAGCTTTCCTGGGTTATAAGTGCCAACTCCTATTATTCCCCATAATGCAAAAAGTTCATCCTTGATGAACTCTGGAAGCTCATCAATGTTCCCATCAGACGGGAACCCATAAAGGCGGTTCAACTCTCCAACAGAAAGCTCATATTTTTCGCCTCGCACTGAGAACGTTATGTATCCCTGCATCTCATCATTGTCGCAATATAACTGGACGATGGCTAAGAAGTGGCAGGTTTCTTCCTTGTACCGTCATAGTAATTGGTCATGAGCTTCTCAAGACTTGCAGCCTTGAAAAGATGGGATACGTCCTTCGCGATTCCGAGGGCACCCATGATTGGTTTATGAGGGAATCGAGTTCCCATAAAGCCTCGTGAAAGAAGTTCTTCGAGGTCGAGTGAATCATAGCTTTCTTCAAACTCCATTTGAGAAGTTCCTTCATTTACAACTGACTTCAAGAATTGAGCATCGTAGTCTTGAGGTTCAACATGCATTTCTTCACCCTCTTCATAAGTTGAGTCTTCACTACTATTTTCTTCCCTCTCCTTATATCTGAGCGTCTTCGAGAGTATTCCGCATTTGCACGCTCTTCTCTTTCTCTATCCATGTTGGCGATTTGAAGAGCATCTTCTCCCTAATTTCCATTTCATCTCTTGTTCGCTGCAATCTTTCAGCAATTTCATACCCTTGAAGCTGCCTTCTCGTAAGGATTGGGCATTTGGAGATAATTCTGGATAAATCTCAGGATCATCTTCTCTGGATCTGAAGGATGATCATTCTCTGTGAAGCCTTCTTAGTATCCTCTCTCTTGATGGTTGAGACATTTGGATCCTGAAAGAGATAGCAAATAGTTTAAGGTATGTGAGTAACTTTCCAAATGCCAACTGAGTTCAGCAAGCATCTAGTATACATTCGAAAAATGAATTGTGGAGCTCGAGGTGTAAGTTGCTTAAGCTAAAACCAAGTTCAATTCATGTTTTCAACACTACCTTAACACCTAATTTGAAACAATTTTTATGTGCTAAAACTGATTTTATAGAAAATATTTTTTTGATAGAACAACTAAACGACTCTTCATTTGTAAAAACGTTAAAACCAATTTAAAAGGAATTGGTGACCGAAAATCGCAACAGACTAGGGATGAAACCGAATGAATGTCTTTAAATCCTTGGTGAAAAATTCTTGGAGGAGCAACTTCTTCTAGTGGAAAGCCTTAATAAAACGTTTTGAGCAAGAGAGTATGCAAGTTTGAAAGATTTTGAAGTAATGTAGAGAGCATGAGGAGTACTCCCTTCTTATAGAAGAATGTCTCGAAATTGAGAGTGTGGAGGTGAGTGGAAACATGTGGGTAAGGTTTAAAGAGGTGGTATGTGGAGGAGGTTTAAAGAGGAGACATGGGAGTGATGGAGGTGTGAGAGATATGTTGGGGAATCTTGGAAATGTGAGAGGAAATTTCTTTGGCATGAGGTAAGTAGTGGGCAAGTGGTGAAGCTTGGCTCGATTTAAAGTATATAGCTCGATGGGAAATTGCTTGGCTCGGAGGTGCTTGAAGATGGTTGGATCGTTTGTTGTTGCGGCTCGGCCATAACTTAAACATGGCTTGATCACGGGTTGAGAGTTGGCTCGAGCATGCATTGAAGTCGGCTCGATCTTACCTTGAAGATGGCTCGAGCATGCCTTGAGAAATGGTTTGATCACTTCTCGTACTGTGGCTCGATCTTACCGAGAAAGTGGCTCGATGGTAATTTATCACTTGGCTTGATCATTTTTGTGTTGTGTCTCGATCATGGCTCGAGCATCATAAGTGTGGCTCGATCATGCCTTGATCAAGCTTGATGATGTTGCAACGCATTGGTTCGATCTTTCTTGAATGTATTGTCCCTTTTGATCAAAGACTCCAGCTAATCCACTTCTCAATTTTCCTCATTGCAAAGTGCCCAAAATGTATCCCCTAGGTACCTAAGACACCACAACCAGTTTAAAACTGAAATGCATTAAATGAAGTATTGACATCAAAAAGCATTAAAATTGAATATATACAAAGATAGACATGGGACTTCCTCCCAAGTGAGCTTGTTTTAAGTCACTAAGCTTGACTTCCTGTTTTTAAGATTAATGACCTTGAGACGGCTCTCCAAAGAGAACCGAGGTCTTCTTTGAGACAACTCTATCATCACCGTTCTGATCAACCTTGTAGTTCATCTTCGTTTCTTCATTAGCTTCTACAGTACGTATGATGTCTTCACCAGACAGGATCTCCTTGATCATGATGTTCTTGGAGCATTGGGGATCCACATTCCCCAGATAGTACCTGGTATTTGTGTTGAGTAGAAACACTTGGTCTCCATTCTTGATTTCCATGGTTCGGGTAAGAGGTTCCAAACTTTTTTAAATTTGAGTGTCTGAAGGTGGTTTCCGAGGTGGTACACGTTCAGGTTGAGGTTTGAACTCATAAATTCCTTTTCCTGGACCCTTCAGATTGTCCTCAGCAGTTGACATTACCAATATTATGATTTCCTTTAACTCCGCAGCAATCCTTTTATTTGGTTCCTTAATAAACTTAAAAATTCATGGTGCATTGTAAACTGTGTTGGATCCTTCCCCAATTCTTCTTCAGCTGCATCACTACTTGATACCCATCCTCATTGTTTCCTTCGTTCTTCTCCTTGATTGAGAATAACTGTCCTTGGATTGTAAGTTTCTTAGTTTTGCTTTAGGTGTTGAAAATCATCTTTGGACCTCTTTCTAAGTTCAACTTGATGTGACCTTTCTTGACATTTATTACAGCTTTGACTGTTGCTAAGAATGGTCTTCCAAAGATCAATGGGTCCTTCGGTTCTTCATCCATTTCCAATACCACAAAGTTTGTGGGTATGTTTACATCCTTGATCTTGATTGGCAAGTTTTCCAGGATGCCGATAGGATACCTAATAGATCTATCTGCCAACAAAAAATTTATGTTGGAAGCTTTGAATATATCGAGTCCTAGCTTCTTGGCAGTGGACAGAGGAATTAGGTTGATAGATGCTCCTAAATCACAGAGGCATTCGTCAAAGGTCAGGGGTCCTAGTGAGCATGGCAAGGTGAATGAACCAGGATCCTCTTGCTTCTCTGTTATCAAAGTATTGCACTCGACAATAGGTTCTAGCACTTCCTGAGCAATCTCTTCCTTCATAGGTCTCAAAGATATCTGGGTATTTTGCCATGATCTCTTTCTTGAAACGTGATAGGAATTGGATCATAAGGAGGTGGATCATAAGGCATTGCATTCTCCTTTGAAGTAGATAGCTTATCAACAGGAACATATTCTTCATAATCCATAGGTGCAACTACGTATCCCCCCCCCCCAACTTGAATCACACTGTCATCAGTGAAAATAGTAGTAGAAATTGGAGGAGGAATGTCAGTGGTACCCCCGAGATAGATGGCATTGACGTGAGCATATTCCTTCGGGTTTTTTCCAGACTTTCCTGGAAGTTGACCATTTGTAGAAGCAGAAGTGGATGCTGTCTTGCCTTCGAGAGTAGTAACCTTGGAGTTGAGAGTTTCAAGATTTGTATAGATGGCATTGAATGAAGTGTCCATCTTGTGTTGAATTTCACCAAATTTCTTTGATGTCTCCATGGCACTATTGGCTTGACCTTGAAGAAGTTGTTGTAACATAGCTTCAATGTTGAAAGGTTGAGTTTGAGGTTGGTTAGTTGTGAAACCAAGAGGTGCACCAGTAGGTTGCTGTTGTGGTTGCTGAAAACCATTTTGTTGTTGTTGTTGCTTTGGGAAGAAACCACGGTTCTGATTGTAGTTGATGAATGGTTGAACGTTCTTCTGTGGTTGCGGTGGATACACATGGTCCTGGAGATTAGCGATGTTGTTGCTTCTGTAAGAAAGACTAGGGTTGTTGGAGTAGTTTATGAACCCTTTGTTATAACCACCTTAGTTCTGCACATAGCACATTTCCTCTTGCTGGTTAACATCCCCAGCTTTAATCTGAAGTTGTTCTTCATCAGTGACAAAGTGTACTTGATGTTGTTGACCCATGAGTATCCTATCCAACTTCTTATTTAGAGCCTTGCTCTCTTTCTTTGTACTATCATTAGATGCAGAACCACCTCGAGGTGTTCGGTCATAGTCTTCACTCTATATCCCATCAGACTGAGCAAGGTTTTCCACAAGCTCCCATCCATCATCAACACTCTTGTTGAGGAAGTTCATGTTGCTTGCAGTGTCAAGCAACATCCTTATCTTAGGTAGAGCACCACGATAGAGTGTGTTGAGGAGTGACGCTTTGCTGAAACCATGATGGGGGCACTGCATAGTATAGTTCTTGAAGCATTCCCATACTTCAGAGAAGGTTTCAGCATTTCGTTGTACGAAACAAGAGATGTCGTTCCTCAATCGTGTTATTCTAGAGGTAGAAAAGAACTTTTCAAGGAAAGCTTTCTTGAAAGCATCCCAGGTGGTGATGGAGTTCCTGGGAAGCGACTTCTCCCATTGATGTGCCTTCTCCCCCAAAGAGAATGGGAAGAGGCGTAGCTTAAAAGAATCATCACTCACACCATTTATCTTCGTGAGGCTGCAGAAGCGATCAAACTCGTCGAGGTGATCGAGTGGATCCTCCATAGGCAGACCATGGAACTTGTTCCCATGCACCATTGCTATCAAGCTGTGCTTGATCTCGAAGTTGTTGTTCTGAACTGTAGGTGGGTTGATTCCATGACGAATGGTGTGAGTGTTTGGGTTGTCACTAGCACCTATAGTGTGCTGGTTATCTCGTTCAATGTTGTCTTCCATTTGTAAGTCCAACCGTAATAAGTGTTCTACACGTTCTTGTTCACGTCTCGCCCGATAGTATTCGCTTTCGAGAGCTCTGATATCTTCAACAATGGGAATTAAGTTTGTTGGTCCTTTGCTTCTTAGGTTCATACACTGCTATGCAAGTACCTAAAAAGAAAGCAAACAAAGGAAAACAAAGTGACTATGTTAGTAAAAAGAAACTTGATCTCAAAAGATCCAAAATCTAGAATGTAGCAAACAAATACCCAATCGGCAACAACACCAAATTGATAACATGATTTATTTTTCAGTGATCAATTCCCATTACACATGCATTATAGTATAGATGGGTGTCAATCCAAATGAGTGTGATGCTAACAGACAAGATTGCAATGGTTCTTTTAAGTCAAGCTAACAAATAAAAGGGGTGTTGCTAACAAGTCCTAAGTGAATAGAAAATGCATAAAACTAAAAACAGAAACAAAAGCAAACATGCATAAGTAAGTAAAAAGGATAAAAGGCAAGATAAATAACAACAGAGCAAATGTAAAAGAGTGAGAAGATGCAATCAAAGAAAGGGTCCCTAAGGATGGGGTAATTGGACAGTGTTCCTCCTTGACTCCCTAAGTGTTTAACATACCTCATAAAATGAGCTAATCCTTAGGCGATAGAATCACAAGCAATCAAATCCAATCCCTTGGAAAATGATACAAAATAGATGACAACCAGACTTAACTCCCGTTAGCGGAAGTACACCTAATAGGTATTATGAACCATCTACCTAAGCCAATAAGCATCCCAAACAACTAATTCCTTAGGCTAAGATGCATATCCTAAGCATATAATTCCTTAGAAGGGGATGCAAATCTCTGAAATTAACTAGATCGGGTCACTCCAATTGAATCACTTTTCGGGTGTTGAAGTGCCTAAGATCAAATCTCACCGGGTCAGGTTGAAATGTCAGAATTAAGACCAATGAAACATAAGAGATCTATTAAACCATAAAGCTTAAACACCTAGGAGGAGCAAGGAAACAACACCACCCTATCCCATCCTCAAGGAACCTAGGTCACTACTCACACAACATAAGGGATGCAAAATCAGAAGGACATAAAAGCACAGCTACTAAAGAAAACATTTTATATCAAATGTCAACAACTAACAACAGAATTTTTAAAACCCTAAAACAAAAAACATAACAAAGATGCAGAAGATGAAGATCTGAAACATTAAGAACATCAACCCAGAAAATAAGAACATCAATGGAACAGTAACAAAACAGAGGAAAATGATCAAAGCTAAAACAGAAGATTAAAACTTAAAAACTTAGATCAGTATGCACCAGATAGATCACATCCCTAAACTATGCAGGAAAGTAAAAGAAAACAGAAGATTGACATCAAACTTAAAAGAAATATGGGTTTGACATGAAGAACACTAAGAACAAAAAAGAGAAAACATTAAACCTAAGACAAAACCTAAAAAGGAAAAAATAAAGACTGCCCCCAAATGGTGGCGTTTTAGGGCTTTATATAATGTTTAGGAAAATCCCTAAAACGCATAAAAGACAAAATACAATCATTAAAATGGGTCTTTGGGTCAGGTCCATCCTGATTCGAGTTGGTCGGGTCGGACCATGTTTGGCTCGAGCTGAGAGATGCTTGTGTTCGAGCCATGTAAAAATGGTGCAGATAGTGATCGAGTTGAGAAGTTTGGGCTGAGTCAAGATGAATTTTGGATCGATCGCCGGATCGAGCCAAAGTTGGTCTGGCTCGATCACGGGATCGAGCCATCAAGTGCATGTGCGATCGAGGCGGCTGAGAGAGAGCTTGCTTACGATCAAGCCGGGTGGAAGTGTTGTGGCCGAGGCGAGAGAAATAAGGCCGAGGTGGAATAGAGGTGGCTCGACCATGAGATCGAGCCAAAGGCCGAGGTGTGGCCGAGTGAGAGATCAAGCCAGAAAGTTATGTGGATTGAGCCAAATGAGATGTGGCTCGATCACGAGATCGAGCTAGAGTTGGAGGTCGCCGAGAGAGAGAGATTGAGTTGTGTAGGAGTGGCTCGATCAAGAGATCGATCCGGGCCTTGTGCTGGATCGAGCCAAAGAAGTTGTGTTGATCGAGTCGGGCCTTTGTGCTGGTTCCGTTTCACGCATTTTCCGTTTCTTTTCTGAATTCTCACAAATCATCTTGAAAACTCGTGAAAGTCCTGAAAAATCTCCAAAATGCATGCACATGCAAATGCTATTGCAAAAATCCCAAAAAATCACAAACTTGCCAATAATAACTATAAATGCAACATATGAATACCTAAAGACCTAAAAATTGATGCTAAATGAATTCTAACATGAAAATGCAGAGACACCAATTAGCGCTTCTCCATGAGAGATTAGCCTTGTTGAACCCTGGATTAAAGCCTTGATTGAAAACTCTCTAACCTTGGCTATTGATATAGTTTATTTCCTCTGCAACAACTTCGTTATCTTGATCTTGAAAAGCAAAACAAGCTACTTCTGCACTCAGCAAAGCTAACATGTTTCTGGTTTTGATTCTTGAGAAGCTGAGTGAGCAACCCTTTCATTTATTCCCATGTTTGATGTTTGTGTGATATATTTAACATAAATTTTATATTTGTATGATCTAAATTATTTACATTATGATTTTCTATTATAACATGTCGGTCAATTTATTTTGCGAATTATATTTTATTTATTGATTATATAATAATTTTTATGATTGATAAATATAATATATAATAAATTGAATATGATAAATGTTTTTTTTACCAAAAGTTCATATATTTTCATGAAAATAGTGTATGTGTTGAAAATATATCCGTAAATTGTATAAATGTCAGATTTGGGAAAATGACATTTGACATTGAATAATTTTATACATTATATATATTTTTCATAGCATATTTATTATAATTTATTAATTTATTCATTTATTCATACATTTTCCAATGTACATTTTTAACTACATAAAAATGTTTATGTATTTTGAAAAATTATATTTGAGTTCTACGCAAAAACAATTAAGGTTTAAGTATTTGCATTTTGATTTTTTGGGGTGAGTTTTCTCTATAAATTGAAATTTAGTATGAGTGAATATTTCTCTAGAACTGATTCTCTCCCTCTGAAATATATTTTTTAGCAAACAAATCTTTCTCTCAAACCATGGGTTCCTCATTTACAAAGGACAAATCGTGTGTAACTAGAAGATCTCCATCTCTTAAATCAAAACGCACTAAAAAATTAATTTTCAATGTGGTAGACCAACATGTATAATATTATTTCTTTCAAATCAAAAAACTTTTAGAAACAAAATATTTACTAGCAAATATTTCTTTCAAATTCTAAAACATTCTTTACTTATATGAATCAGGAAAATTAAGATTTTTTTAGCTTAAGTGTTACTATAAGTTTCAATATATTAATGGTTGCATATTGTGAGAGGAGGAACCTAAATTATGACATCTTTCGTTTTTTTACCATCACTCAATTTAGACATACTTAATTTAGATTAATAATTAATGATCTAAAAACTGATTATGTATTATAATCATTGTTCTAAAAATCGGTGTAATCATCCGGCTAGGCGCCGAAAATGCGGTGGAAGATGGTGACAATTCGATTTTTACATATTCGGTTTAAAAAATTGGTTGGAAAAACAGTTCTTAGAACTTTGATTTTTTGGCTAGAACCCATAGAATAATGATAGATTAGTGTTATTTGAGCTATTTTATATGAAAATGATGCATAAAATGAGAAAAAATACATAAAAATCAAAGCAAAAACGAAAAAAATACGAAGGTGGATAGGGTTTTGGTGGAGGAAGAACAAGATATCTATAACTACGATCTTACCCCTGTTGTTTAAGTGAATTATTAAAAAAATAAAGGTAGAATGGAGAATAATGGCAAACGCTAAGCCATCCAAATTTCATTCGTTTATTCTACGGTTTAAAAAATTGTAACCCTATATGTATATAAACTTGCATTTTAGCCTTACTTACTTCCGCCGCCTAGTCGCCGATAAATCTCCGCCTTAACCGTCTAGGCGCTAGTCCATCGTCTGACTAGCGTATAACAGTAATTTTGATTTATAGATGATGATGGAAGAGAGAGATGATATATGTGTATTTTCTGAGATGATTGGTGGAGGTCCTTGCACCATTTAAATTGTGGTATTTTTATAACATTTAGAGTGTATAGTATTTTTGGAATAAACATAGTTTTTGGTTATATTTTTGAAAATGCTCTATAATAAAACTATATTAAATACTTTTTCAACAAGGAAAAATAATAATAAACACAATGTTCAACTTAAATATTTTTGTAACTTATATATTTATAATATAAAATTATTAATATCTTGTAAACTTACTACTAATAAATATTATTGTTATAAAATCTTAAAAGACAAATGAAAATTCAGGTCGAAATTGACTCTTCCTAGACTTCATGTATCATTAGTGGTCTTGATTACAACCGTATTCAAATATATTAGATCTACTAAGGGGGTGTTATTGGTTATGAGATTTTATTGGATTTTGAAATCCATGTGAAATCACGTGTTATTTGTTTAATGATTTGTAAATCCTAAATGTAATCACGTGTTATTCGGTTAATGATTTGTAAATTCTAATTGAAATCCAGTGTTATTCATTTAATGATTTGGATTTGGATTTTGAAATCCACTTTGTATTTTGGTAGATTTGAAAGTGTTTTAAAGTTGAAAATACAAAGGACCAAATTCAAGCTTAAATCATGGTATTTCAAAATTCACATATTTTCAAATTCTTATAGATTTACAAATCCATTAAAACACCATAACCAATAACACCCCTAAATTTTGGATTCGCTCTACGCGAGGATTTCCTAATACTCTTTTATAATTTTATTAATTTCATTGAATTTAGAGTTTCATATTTTATTAGTTGTAATTAATACATTTGAAGCAACTCAAATATTCACAATGGTTAGATATTTATGTTTTGAGTATTTTGCTTAGATATTTATGTTTTGAGTATTTTTCTTACCTCTAGTTTGAACTTTAAATCAGATTGGTTGGAGTAGGTGAGTTTGTAAATAATGAATTTTAATTTTTGTTAATTCCTTGTAAATAGATAGTAACCAAGTAACCAATAATATACTCCCTCCATTTTTTATTGATTGATTTTTTAGATTTTTCATATATATTAATAAAATACATAAATAACTAGTAATAAATATATATTTTTCTATAAATTTTTTTTATATCTTTTAGTCAATAGACTTTCAATGATTTCAATTAATATGCCTTGAAGTTTACAATTTTATAATATTTAAACATAAAACTATATAGAAATTGGTGAAAATCAATCTTTTCAAACAAATTTTTTTTCTAAAATATCAAACATTAAAAAACGGAGGGAGTATTAAAGATAATCAGATGATTGTGGTCATTAAAGCTTTATGATAAAATTTGATAAGTTATCTCAAACTATAAACACACAAAACAAATATCTGAAGAGAAGAAAAAATGAGTGAGATTGTGTCATGTACTTTACAAATCAGGAACAAACAGAAAAAATCTTTCACATATGAAGAAGATTAGAGATGTTGTCCCAACCAATGTTTCACTGCCTTTTATCAGAAGCAGACACAAAAAATTGAGGTCAAACTATCTTTGCACTTTCTTGCATGTGTCTTGGGTCGTAAGGATCAATCCATAGCTTTTTCACGAATTGGAGTTTCCTCTACTTCTCTTCCAATGGCATATCTCATTGCATATACATCTTCCTCCCTCTCTCTCTCTCTCCTAATACGTTGATCTATAATTAACCTTTCTCGTCATAAACTTTCTTTCTCTCTTCTCGGTGTTTCTATACTGAAAACGAAACATACCCATATATAGTTAAAAAAAACATTTATGATACAATTTTCTAAACATAGAATTATTCATTCATTACCTTGATNCTAATACGTTGATCTATAATTAACCTTTCTCGTCATAAACTTTCTTTCTCTCCTCTCGGTGTTTCTATACTGAAAACGAAACATACCCATATATAGTTAAAAAAACATTTATGATACAATTTTCTAAACATAGAATTATTCATTCATTACCTTGATGATAAAGATAATATGGATGCATCACCGTATCTAGATGGAGTTGCATTACCTATTGCTAGATGTTGTTCTAATCAAGTTAGCCATCTTAGCTTGACTTTCATGTAGAATGGATTGGCTTGATCAACTTTGATAGAAGATAGAATTATGTTCTATGGATGATGGAGACATCCAAGACGTGCCACAACTTTGTGATCTATTTTCTTTCCTCTACGAAAGTTATATGCGAAGCTTATGCTCAGGAAGCTTTGGAGAACTTCCAAAGACAGATTCTCCTTATCTACAAAAACATGGATTATAAATCAACCAGACTGTTAAATTTGAGGTAAGAGACTCTACATACCTTATGTTGGAGTTCGTAATAATTTATAACGCTTTATAAATTCTAATTACAAATTTAATTGTCAGGATTCATGCAAATACTGAATTAAATCTAGAATACAGAGATCTGAATATACCTGGATATTCTGCAGCGGAACAACTAATTGAATTAGTCTAAGGTTTCTAAATATTCCAAGTGTCGTGCCTCTACAGGTATCCACACGCACACAAACTGTATCTGACTCAGTATGCTAGTACCAACGAGATCAAATCTCAGAGACCGTGACAAAAAACTATTTGTCTCTACCTCTTTTCCTCTATTATGGTTTTTCGTTACACGGTTAATCTAATTAACCTTAACAAAACATTGTTAATGACATTGTGTCTTAGTGGCCCAAGCCCAAACGTGATTCTCAATCACGTGAGTTATATGTTGTAATTTACATTAATTCTTTTAATTAAATATGAGTAATTTATTCATATGTATATCATATATAACATATAAATAAACAATACATACATTAAATCTAAATAAATTTATATGATCCAATTTTCTTAGGTGTGTGATCATGTAAGATTATATAATAATAGTAATGGATGCATAGACCATAGATTATAAGCGGTCTCTAACAAAACATTATAACCACCTAATATTATATAATTGTCAAACCTTGACACTACAACTTTTTAGAGTACGTACAAAAAGATTTCATGACATTCCCATCAATCTCCCACTTGTACTGGAATCATCTATTCTGATAATTTGTTTGTCTCTATATCTCGATCTCAGCATAAGGCAAGAAACAGTGTCATCCTTATTAAGCCACATCAAGTTTATCGAATTCCAATTTATACTGATTAAACAAACGACTGACATTCACCTCGTTTGAGCACGGCCATGCATTTCGCAGTATCAAATCTTTGATAGGCCCATAGATATTTATCTCATGTTATATAGGAGGGACAAATTTCACCTTGTTCCATCCCTATTCCTTACACAGTTTTTTAATACACTTGATCAATGCCTTTATAATCACCTTTTCTGGCTGACGGTTGACAAAGTCAAAATGCACCAATCCATCTGTAAGAAAACATGACGAACGCAAGTCAAAAGAATATACTCTACAATTTGTCATGAGAAACTCTTATGACACTCATATAACAATCTTATAGAGTTCTCATAGCGGGTCAGTCTGATACTATGTTCTCCAACATATATCTATGTGATTGACTTTAATACTACATATTAATGACTTTACGAAACTTAGTCATCAGTCACTTCACATACTAGTCACTTATAGTCATTAATGTCCCATGTTAGTAACTTTGATTTGGGACCTTCTTAATTTATGTCATCTTACACTTATAGGGTTTCATGATCAAGTCATACATTTGATGGCCTATAAGAATAACATAAATTATATTGGGACAATTATTTAATCATCCAATAATCAAATAATCTATGAAACCAATTTATTATTTAAAACATAGAAAATCGATTTTTTTTCCTGAACATCAATTCAAAAAAAGCATTTCTCCCACTAAACTTAAGATTCGATCTTGCAAGAATCTAATATGACTATCATATTCAGATCACTTACACGGTTTATTAGGATACCGTAAAATTTTACTCCTACTAGCTTTCGAAAACTTTAACTCTTCTAAAAGTTGTATTACTAATAACAACTCATTTGTTAGTCACTTCACTATAAAATTACTTAAACATTTTCAAAGAATTAATCTCTATGTTTATCATATAAACATAACTTACTTTACTGAAATTAGCAGCAAATATAATGAAGTAATAATTTTCTCTAGTGATTTAACTTATTGATTTGTATACATCTACATGTACAAGACCAAAAAGTCATTGGTTCATGAAAAAGAATGTAGAAGTTCATCACTATGAAACTTCAAAATGCAATTCTATTTTATACGACCCAAAAGACAATATCACAAAAGATTTACAACTTTTTATTTAAATATTATAGACAAACATTGGTTAAGATATACATCTCATACTCTAATGAGATGCTACCAACTATATTTTATCACTATAAAATAAAGTTCTTATTTTCCTAAACCATGCCTAAAACCAAGATAGATATAATAATCCTACAACTTATGTAACAACTATTGATCCATTTTTCATGTCTGGTCTACTTTCCTATCTTCCATAATTATACTATCGATGTGGTTTGCACAATTTCACAAATGTGAGTGTCACATATGGTATCCATACCCAAATAGTAGAATTCTTATCATTAACATTTACTTCGATAAAACTTATACATGGAGAAGAAGAATCATAACTATTCTTTTCAACTTCTCTAAGTATTTCATGTAATTTCTCTTCCAATGCCAAAAACCATTACATTAATGGTACTCGTCATCACCAAGAAGGAGTGGGTTTAGGCTTTTGAAATGGTTCAGAATTTTCAAGATTCTCAATCCAACTTGTCTTACCATATCATATGTCTTTACCTAGTTTCTTAAACCTTTTCATCCTTTTGTACATTAGGATTTTTCTTGAAGCATCTCATGCAATTAAGTCAAAGTTCATAACGAACTAATTATAACTTAAAGGTAATGACTACAAAATAAGGTCAATAGCCAACTCTTAGCTAATAACACAATCCAATTTTTCTAAGTTATCGATATAACTCATCATCTTTACGACATGCGGGCTAACTGGACGATCTATTGATAACTTGCACTCATTGAGAGATTTAACTGTTTTATATCTCTTAGTTTGTGCTTGTCATGAAACATCCTTTCAGACTAGTTATCATTTCTATTGACGATTCCACATTCTCATATTGCATATGCAAGTCTGAGTTCATGGTTGTCAACATAAGACAATAGACATCAACCTTATCATTGAAATGCTGATTCGAAACATTTCTATTTACATGTGGAAGTTCTGCCCTAGGTTTCCAAGGAATCTCCTTCTCAAGGATATATTCTTTCTTTTTCTCATGTTTGAGAACAATTCTCAGGTTGTGATACTGTTAAAAAAAAAAGCACTATGGGAGTTTACATAACAATTAAAGGAATTAAGGAAGTTAACATGATGTTCAAGAAATTTTGAGCATTCTTAACAATTAAGAAAACTCACGCTAAATTCAAAACAATAGTTCTTCAAAATGATTTTAGTGATCCAAGATCCATATTTCACTAGAAATCAAGTGAACTTTCTCTTAACCCTTGAATATCTAACTATTTAGGTAAACAACACTCTGCTAATTATATCCAATATAACTCTTGGTCGTGGATGACATCTCATGTCTCATCCAACCTTATGTCTCTAAGCCCAAAACCGTTTTGATAGCATAGTCAAGTAAACCAATCTTATTCCATAGGTACTCTCTAACTCTCAAACGTTGCAGACCGCTGGTTTGGCAGACCCTCCATACAAAAAAAGAAAGTTTTGATTGTTACCAATTGTCTCACTCTTAAAAAGTTGCAGACCGCTACTTTGGCAGACCCGCTATACAACAATTTAAGTTTTCACAATAAAATTGGAGAGATATCAAAATAAGTGATATTATTCGATGAACTAAATTATTATTTAATTTATATTTTATTCCTAATTTATATATAATATAATATAAAAGAAATAAAATATGTAACTTATCTAATAAGTAATAATTAAATAATTAGATACAACAATTGAACTAACTATTAATTGACTCGATCCTAATCTTATTAGGATAATCTCAATTAGATTTACATATATAATATCTTTCTACAAAGATAAATCTTCAACCCTTATATAATTAAATAAAACCTAATCAAATTAGATTTCCTAATTCTAATCAAATTAAAATTATCAATGATAAAATAATTACTTTGATCATATAAAATTATAGCCTTATAAAATCTAATCAAATTATATTTTCTAATTCCAATGCAATTATAATTATCGAATATAAAATAATAATTTTGATCAAAACTTATTTTGATCTTCTTCATAATCTTATCAAATTAAATATACAAGTACTAATCAAATTAGAACTTTCAAATACCAAGCAATTTTAATTCCTAATCCGATCAGTTTAATTTCACATTTAAATATATTTAAATTTGTATCCAATACAAATTATGAAAATATATATATATATATATATATATATATATATATAATCGCTAACTCCACAATTTAATCAAATTAAAAGATCAACTATTATAAAACGTAATTCCAAAATTTTATCTTATTTTTCGACAATTTTAAGTGATCTGATTATTTTCAAGTGTTTTTGGTGATTAAATCTCATCAAATGAGATAACACAGATTGTTATAAATATGTACCACAAAACCACCTATACATATCTATATATGTTAAAAACAAAATTCTATGTTCTAATAAAATTAGAATTGAACTAACAAGAATACAAATTGAATATCCAACGATTTTGACTTTTGTCTAATAATTAACAAAATCATTCACGAACTACTTACCACCCATTGACACTTAATATATGGATTTAAAATTATTCACAACTTTACATGAATATCAATTGACTTTCTCAAAATCAAAAGTATACATGTCGGCAAATCGGATGATCAAATCATCAAAAGCAATTACCGAACAAAACATGACAATTCACATCAAACTAGTTCTTATGACAACTTATAATTGAATTTAATTAACATGTCTCATTAATTAAACTAACAGTTACATCGCATGGCAAAAACTTTGTTTACCAAAGAAATGGGGAGGGCTTGGATTTAAGTCACTCCAGTTGTTTAATAAAGCACTGTTGGCAAAGCAAGTATGGCGATTGTACTCTATGCCGAATTTCCTATTTGCCCGTGTTTTTAAGGGTCGATATTACAAAGAATGTCATGCTTACCAAGCGTCCAAACCCTCTAGACCCTCATATGGCTGGCGAAGTATTTGGGAATCAAAGTCCCTATTAACCATGGGTTTACGTCCAGTTATCGGATCAGGATGTCATACTCATGTGTGGCAGGATTCTTGGCTATCAGGGGAAGAGTCGTGTTGTCTTCCCGGAATACCCCCAGAGATGAAAGTTTCGGACCTTCTGATTCCAAATATTAATCAATGGAACCTCCCCTTAATTCGGGAGTTGGTTAGGAAAGAGGGCATTCCCGCAATCCTGGCAATCCGGCCTTCCCCCTTAATCCAGGATTGTGTTTGCTGGCATTTTACGAACTCCGGAAACTATTCAGTTAAGTCAGGATATGATTTAGCACTATCTTTGCATAATGATCAAATAAACGGATGGCCGATGTTACCATCAACAGCATCTCTATGTGATGCAGTTTGGAAACTTTCCGCTCTTGCAAAGTTGAAGTATTTTCTATGGCAGATTTTAACGGGGGTAATAGCGGTCAATGATCACCTGCTGCACCGCAAGCTACGCTCTGATCACCTCTGTGCACGGTGTGGTGATGAAAAGGAAATTGTAAATCATGCTTTATTTTCTTGCCCACTGGCCTTACAGAGTTGGGCACTTTCGACAATTCAAACGCTAGATGGAAATTTTCCCTCGGGAAAGCTTCTTGAAAATATGCAGTATCTCTTATCAGGTATGGTAAACTATCTCACCAAAAAGGAGTTTCATATCTTTCCCAAGGTAATATGGTATATCTGGAAAGCGGGAAATGCGAGGTGTTTCAATAATTCTTTATGTAAACCACCAAATATTATAGAAATGACTTTCAAAGAAGCGGAACAATGGGTTTCAGCCCACTCTGAGGTTGACCCATTGAGCATGTCAACCACCTTCGAGGGGGGGGGGATACCAATTCCAATGGTTTCCAATTCAATGGATTGGTGTATTTTTGATGGCTCATGGAAAAGTGGGGAAACCCTAAGTGGATTAGGTTGGTATGTGCCACAGTCTTCAACTAATCATAGTTTGTTCGGATGTGCGGGTGTCCGATGCGGTAGATCACCATTACATACAAAATTCCTCGCATGCATTTGGGCGCTTCAATGTCTGTCAAGCATGGGAAGATAATGTACTTTATCTATCACTAATTCGACAAAATTGATAAACCTCCTTCATAATCCACGAGACTGGCCTGCATTTGCATCCGAATCAGCTGTTTTTCAACAATTGAAGGCCCTCTTTCCGCAATTTGAGGTGGTTCATAGATCTAGAACCTGGAATACTAACACTGACCTCCTACCAAGATCGGCTCGGGAACGTAACTTGCTGGCCTCCTACGTTGGGTCATCGCCACCAAGCTGGGATTCTGCGTTTATTTCTATGTCTTAATTTTATCTCTTTCCAAGTTTTTGTTGTAAAAAAAAAAAAATCACCATACAACAATGTATGCATGAACAAACATTATTATCATGTCAACGACCATGATTAACAAACAATAACAATTTTCACAAAATTTAATCATATTGTACAACCATCATATATATCATATATATATAATAAGTCCGATTTAATTTCAATATCATACACTTAGGTTCTGATACCACTGTTGGAATTCGTAATAGTTTATAACGCTTTGTAAATTCGAATTACAAACTTAACTGTCACGATTCGTGCAAATACTAAATTAAATCTAGAATACAGAGATCTGAATATACTTGGATATTCTCCAGTGGAACAACTAACTGAATTAGTCTAAGGTTTCTAAACACTCCAAGTGTCGTGCCTCTACCAGTATCCACACGCACACAAACTAAATCTGATTCAGTATGCTAGTACCGACGAGATCAAACCTCAGAAGTCGTAACGACAAACTATTCGTCTCTATCTCTTTTTCTCTATTAGGTTTTTGTTACACGATTAATCTAATTAACCTTAACAAAACACGTTTATATACATGTTAATGACATTAACACAAACATAATGTGTCTTAGTGGCCCAAGCCCAATTACAAACGTGATTCTCAGTCACGTGAGTTATATGTTGTAATTTACATTGATTCTTTTAATTAAATATAAGTAATTTATTTGTATGTATATCATATATAACATATAAATAACAACACATATATTAAACCCAAATAAATTTATATAATCCAATTTTATTAGGTGTGTGGCCCTGTAGGATTATATAATATTAGTAATATACGCATAGACCATAGATTATAAGCGGTCTCTAGCAAAACATTATAGCCACTTAATTTTATATAATTGTCAAATCTTGAACTACAACTTTTCTAGAGTACGTACAAAAAGATTTCAGGACATTCCCAATACCTTCATAGGTAGATATTCATTGTAAAGGTTCCTCGAATTTCGTGTGTTGTGGAAGGATAGTTCACACAACTACAAGGATAAGAAATACAACCACTCATATAACTCCACTGTTAATTTTGCATGAATTAGAAACTAGATCGCATTGTTAACCTTAGAAAAATTGAGTCCAAAACATAAAGAAGATGAAAGAAAAAAGAGTGTAGTTGTGTGTTGAGATCGGTGGTGTAAAGAGGCATGATTAACTTTCAAACGAAACTGAGACTTATCATTTAAATTCTAGCATCATAAATGAAAGACCATGTAGTCACATAAGAACTGAAATACCAGAACTCAAAGACTTAACTGAAAAGTTTCAGCCATACTGTGTAGTTCCATGTTCATGTTTCCAATTTCCTCCACCGATGTAACCACCGATTCTTGAGGTCATATTAGCACAACTCTACAACAGCAAGTGGAAAAAAAAGTTAGACTCATGTCGTTGCCTACCATATATAAGTATACAACCAGATAAAGAATAAGATTATAACAGCGAATATATTCTATAGACCATTCAATTCCATTTTTGTCCACTAGCGTGATCTTTCCTATCCTAATAAATCTATTCTCTCTTATAATTGTTAGTTTGCCAAATTTTTCGTTGACATTTAATGTTCTAGATTAGTAATTGTGAGTTTTACGTTTGTGATGTTTGTGACATATATTTTTGGATTGAAATTACGATTAGCGATATGAAACAGTGATATTCGGAAAAGTCACATTGAGAAGCCAACACCTGAGTTGTTCCGGTTGCATTGCAGGATACCAAATTTAACATTGATTCTACTTTACGAAACTCTCCCAAACTCTCGAGCATACACTTTTCATCAATCCGGGTCTGAATGCTACTCTATGTTTAGTTATGAGTAAAGAGTGTACTAATGGTTGTAGAACTTGAAGACCACAAAGGGATCTATATATGGCACTGAAATTACACATTGGATATAATCATAGAGACTGGACTTCTCAAAGCACTAGTTACAAGTGTGGGAACCGAAATTCATATAGTTGATTTTTGTTATTTACGAAAAATCAAAAAGTACTCTAGCTTTCCAGAGATCCCGAATTTTTGTGAGTCAAAATCGGAAAAAATCAGAACACGATAATAATAGAATACGAATATAAAATAACAAGTAAGAAATAGGGCAATAGAAGTCTTATTATGAATCGATGCGTGAACATAGTACAACAGGTGATAGCCTCGGCCACAAGAACTGTTGTCGAGTTATCCTAAATCTAGCAGCAGAGACCGATAAACCTAATAGAGTCCCAGCTCACTAACAATAACGGAAAAATAGTCCAAAACCCTAGGTATTTCAATATGAAGTATGGAACGTGTATATGCCCCTTCTCTTCATCTCTCTTATATAAGCTTCATGATTGGTCCATCCTTCTTTTCCGTCTTCCATTCTTCCGCAGAAATCTTCCATTCTTGATTGATTCTTTTACAGAAATCTTCCTTTTATGGATTTCTTCAATTTCTTCTTGGCTTGCAGGACAAGCTTCGACCGTTATTGCGCTTGGGCTCGATTCCCACCTAGAATCGTAAGTGGGTCGTTATCGTGTTTTAGGCCTCGTCAAGCTGTCTTACGGTTTAGACAATTTTTATGGTTCTTGTTGAGAAAACGTCCTTTCGCGCAACGATTTGATCGAAACCTGTGTGGAAAGGTTATCCCGATCGCTTAAGTGAGATAACATCAGCGTTTAAGTTAACCGTCATCGTTTATACGATTGATCAATATGAAAAGATTTCACGATTCTTTCGCGATTCGCAGGAAGTCATCATATGAAAGGAATATGTTTTACGAGTTTTATCATAAAACCCCGACGGAAACTTTAAATGATACAAAAGAGATGATTTGTACGGAGCGATACGAAGTGCGTATGTGGTTCATCTCGCCAATTGGTGATATGAAATTTATGATTCATCTCGCCAATCGGCGAGATGAATTTCATGCTTAGATTTATCTTGCCACTTGGCGAGATGAATGTTTCCGATTCATCTGGGACTGGCAAGATGAATTTCATGCTTAGATTCAACTCGCTAGTCGGCGAGATGAATGTTTCCGATTCATCTCGCCAACTGGCGAGATGAATGTTTCCGATTCATCTCGCCAACTGGCGAGATGAATTTCATGCTTAGATTTATCTCGCCATTCAGCAAGATGAATGTTTCCAACTCATCTTGCCAATTGGCGAGATGAATTTCATGCTCGGATTCATCTCGCCAGGTGGTGAGATGAATGTTTCCGATTCATCTCGCCAACTTGCGAGATGAATTCCATGCTCAGATTCATCTTGCTAGTTGGCAAGATGAATGTTTCCGATTCATCTCGCTAACTGGCGAGATGAATTTCATGGTCACATTCATCTCGCCGGTTGGTGAGATAAATGTTTCCGATTCATCTCGCCAACTGGCAAGATGAATTCTTTGTGCAAATTCATCTCGCCAACTGGCAAGATGAATTCTTTGTGCAAATTCATCTCGCCACTTGGCGAAATGAATGTCTCCAATTCATCTCGCCAACTGGCGAGATGAATGTATATTCGAAAATGTTTTAATTGTTTGTACTTGAGCATGATTCATGATGTCTGTGAACGATTCTCAGGATTAAAGCGTTTGTCCGAGATTGCATATATGTCAAGGTTTCCCGTACATTCATGTCAAGTATGCTAGTCCAATGCTAGACGTAAGCGGACCATCTTTCCTTGTTAAAACCTTAGTGATAGGAAAATCATGTGGGAAAAAACCTTCTCGACTAAGGACAAAAGAGTACAGAGACAACCGCTTAGCGATTCTATGATTGTTGTCTGATTCTTCTGAAACGTATTATTTATGGTCTTTCGGAAGTATCTGGCTTATTAATTTGATTGGTATGATTCAACTAGTGCGGTTTGATATTCAAATTGTGATTAATATTTTCGTTATGGGTTTTAGACATTGATTTTGTCATGACCGTTTTTGACCCCAAAAGTTAGCCCCCAGCTCGTAAGAATCGTTAAAGTGTTCTTGCAAGGTATTAGTTAAGAATTTAGGCGGAATCGATGGCTTAAAAGTCTGAAGCTTTATCATGGGTGACTAAAATTCATCGTGGGAGACTAGACTTTGTCGTTGGCGACAAGACTTTGTCGTGGGTGACCAGACTTCATCCTGGGCGACCAGACTTCATCCTGGGCGACCAGACTTCATCCTGGGCGACCAGACTTCGTCGTGGATGGCCAGATTTTGTCGTGAGTGACCAGATTTCATCTTGGGTGACCAGACATAGTTGTGGACGACTAGAATTTGTCATGGGTTACCAGACTTCATTGTCGTGGGTTACCAGACTTCATCGTGGGCGACCAGACTTCATCGTTGGTTACCAGACCTTGTCGTGTCCGACTAGACTAGCCCAAACTATCAGTTCAACAAAGAGTATTGGTCCTTCGAGGAGTATTTTGAATGTTGCGGTTCCGTGGGTACCTTGAGGCATCTAAACATCCAGAATATTCATACCGAGATGGACAAGATTTTAAGTTGTATGAAGAGGTGTAAAAATGTAGTTTTCGTTCTCTCCGATCAAAGAGAGGATTTGGGAGCGTTGGGATCTGATCCTCGTTTCCTTTGTTTCGGAAGAAGTCAAGACTGCTACTTGTAGTGATGAAGACGCGTCGGTCTTGTTCTGGCTTCTTTGAGTGTGACTTGTGAGGAACACAAGTTTATGTATAAAGGGAGTATGTTCCCTATTTAGGCTATGATTTTGGCCAAGTGTGGCCAGTTTTAGTTTGTCGGGATTGGCCTTAGGTGGCTCTAAATCCCAGTTGCCTTGCAGCTTTTGTAAAATGGATTATGTTGTGTAAATATATGAATGTATGATTTAGTTTTTGAGACAAAATTACGAGTAGTCAATTCGTATTTTGTTCTCTGATTTGTCAATACGTTTAGCTTATCCGTTTCGGTTGCGAGTTATTCGGAAAATCTAATTTTCGAGTTATGTGGATTTTCGTGTATGAGCAACGAGACAAGTTTAGGGATCTCGTATCACTTTTTGATACAATGTCTATAGATATTAGAGGCCATTGTGTTGGGTTTAGGGCAAGACCTAGGTTTACTGTCAATTTTAGGATGTGTGGAGACTATCCTGCCTTATGTATCCCATTTACGATTTAAACCTGATTTCATTTCAATATTGGAATCTACGATAGACTCGCATCAATCGGGAACTGAGCATATCTCCAAAGAAAATTTTTTTGTCGTTCAGAAATGCTGACCAAAATTTTGGTTTTTATAGCATTGTTATCCTTGTGACGGATATGTGAGAACCGATCATACGAAAGGTTAGGTGACTAGTTCGTCCGACGGGGCCAATCGACGGTTTCAATATAGGAGCAGGTATTTGCTCGTTTTGGTTTTGAAGTCGGTGTAGACTGCGTTCATACGAGATTGGAAGTTTGTTGTGATCACAACAAACACGACGGTAGATGCTACCGTATTTTGTTTTCTCGAAGGATGTGTGTTTGCGAAAATGTTAGTGTGTATGAATGTTTGGTCTTCCAAGATGGAGTTTTCATCGAGGAAGGTATTTTTTGAAAATTGATTATTCAGGCATCTGTTGTGTCTCGTGATACTGAATATTGATTTTTCTTCAATATGCTGCATTTCATGCTCAAAATGTTTGCGGGCTTGGAGATGTTTTAGCGGTGTTGTAAGGGTTTAGTTTTAACCTCTCAGTAGAAAAATGTTTTGGTTTGTTTGCGGATGTTTGCAGCCAAAACTGTCGTTTCTGTTTGGATGTTTATTTGATATGTGTTTTATTTATGAGATTTGTTTCGTAAGTGTTGTCAGTTTTACGAAAGTTGTATCAAAAAATGTTGTCGAGCCTAATTTGATGAAAGGTTTTCCGCAAAATATTGTCGAGCGTAAAATGTTGCTGACTTTAATTTTTTGAACGCTTTTTTGTAAAAAAATTTCAAGTTTAATTTTGTGAAAGTTGTTTCGTAAAATGTTGTCGAGTTTAATTTTGTAAAAGTTGTTTCGTAAAATATTTTCGAGTCTATTTTTACGAAATTTATTTCATGAAATTTTGTTGAGATTAATTATACGAAAGTTATATCATAAAATATTTTAGAGTTCGTAAGATGTCGCACGGGGGCTGTTCGAGTTATTTTTTATTTAGGCATTTTTAAGTGAAACGTGGATTGATGTGCTTAGCCGTAATGTGTTGAGTGTGCTTGTGATAAAAGAGAATGGCAAAATTTCCTGAGTAGAAGTGTGTTTTTCTTATAGCCGAAAAGTTTTGAAAACATCGAGTTTAGGACTGCTGATATTTTAAAACATAGGAGTATACGAGTATACGTCACATATCTACTCCCTCCCTCTTTTTGTAGAGAGGGGGACAGATGCACGTTTCATGCAAAAAATTTCCTACGTACCCTTTTTGTTGTTCTCGGAGTTAAATTTTTTGTTGTTAGTTGTATTACTTGCTTGGGGATGATTCATCGTCCATTTTGGGCACGGTGGCAACAGTTGGGTCGACGACTTCCTCGGGCATTGTCCGCGCCATTTGGTCTGGGATGTTGTTCTCGGTGGCATGATTCCCTTCTTCAGATCGAGCCGTTTCTCGAGTTGACGAATCTAATTTGCCTTTTTCCGAAGGTTATCAGCATTTTCTGAAACGATTTTGGTCGGTACCTGAGTTGTGTTTGCTCGTTTGGGTCCGATCGATGGCATCATTGTGATTTATCTTAGTTTATGCTTGGCTAGGAAGCAAATTCTTTCTTGTTTCCGACATCCCCATATTGCGGAGATTCTGTGGGGGCGTTGGGAACTTGATGCCTAAGTGATAAGTCGATGGGACTGCTTTCATAGAGTTTATCTAGGGTGTCCTGACGATTGCGTTGTAGATTGAAGGATGGTCGACTAACACGAATTCTATGATTCTGGTGACTTCTTTGGCCATGACTGGGAGTTGAATTGAGCCGAGAGTCATGGTCATCGTGTCGGAGAAACCAGTGAGTGGTTTCGGCGTGGGCGTGACTTCGGACAACCTGACTCCCATCCTTTATAAAGTGTCGAGGAATATTACGTTTATGGTGCTTTCTGTATCGATGAAGATTCTTGCGACCTCGAGGTCCCTTATGACGAGATTAATTACGAGAGGGTCACACTGAGGATTATCGATTTCGACAGCTTCGCTTTTTTTGAAAGTGATCGTGTTCGGCGAATCGGAAGATGTAAAGAGAAGGTGATCGGGCTAGTTGGCGCTTGATTCATCCTGAGATGATAAGCTTTGATTGTGGAGACGCTATCTTGACAGTATTGCGATCCTCCATTTATCATGTTCACTCGGCGATGATTGACTATGCTGGTTTTATCCTCAGGCTCTTTTCCGCGCTTTCCTTCTGTTCGGGGACCTTGGGGTGCACTGTTTCCCGGTGGCGCCTGGTCAGGCCTACGTGGCCGGTTTGCTTCTCTAAGGTGATCGTTTATGGTGGAGTGACTTTTTTTTTGGTGGNAATTTCTAACATCTCTTCTGCGAGTAGTTTTGCCGTTAGCCTTGCTCCAAGGACTTTCCAGTTTGTCGTGGAGTGACTTTTTGTTTGGTGGAATTTGCCGTTAGCCTTCTGCATCTACGACTATTTTGTAGCTTATTCTTATGACTCTTGATATCACGACTTTGAATCGTTTGATGAAATCCTAGAGGGGTTGCTCCCTAGAGGTGCTTGACGAAGAGGATAAGTGGTTCCGTCGTACATATGGATTTTAATCTTTCTAGGATTGGAGAATCGTGCCTGAGTTATACGCGTTGTAAACGATTTTTTCTGGGCTTCCTCGAAGATTCGATCGATCTCTGGTGTCGCATTGGTGGCGTGGTGGATCTGCGATTTTACTGCCCGGACTTTTGCGGTGGCTTTAGCGATGTAGTCGTGGAGATCGCGAATTTTGTCGAAGTCGTCGCCAGTGACCTTCGGAATTTGTCGACGTCTATTACAGATGTTCCGAGCCTATTCTTTGGCCAGATTCTCTTGTTCAACCTGGAAGAAATTTTCTTCTTCTTCCGTCATGCGTTTGTCGAACTGACGATCTCTCCAAGCCGAGCGTCTACTTCTTCTCCTTGGGTGCACATTCGGGTCTTAGTCCAAAGAGTCATACTGTTCGTTGGATTCCAAGTTAAATGGCTCGGCATCGTTCTCGTCCTTCTCCTCGTTCAAAGGCGGAAGGTTTCTTTATAATGTCGCATCAAGAGTTATCTCATCTGGATTTTTTTCTGGCGGTTCGTTTTGAGCGTTTTGCATCCTGTCGAGCAGAGTCGCAAAATCAAGTTTTTTCCCGTGAAGCTTGGTTGTTCCGCGTGGGAAGATTGCTCTGGTTCTTGCAATTAGGTTTTCAACCTGTTTGCGAGAGATCTTTTCAGCTTATCTTATTCTTCTGACTTCTTTTCGAGAGTCAAGAACATCTTTTTAATCTCCTCGAAAGCTGCAATGTTTGCATCAGCGTTGACTGCAGTGACGTTCGTTGGCGAAGTCTTCTCAACGTTGTCATTTGGGGGAAGACCGTCACGAGCTGGTTGCTCATTTTTATTTTTAGTAGTCATGTATAAACTTGTTGTTTGACGTGAAAGAAATCTCTTGCCGCCTCTTTCAAGCGCCAAACTGTGGGAACCGAAACTTGCACCGTTCATTTTTGTTAGTTACATAAAATCAGAGAGTACTCTAACTTTCTAGAGATCCTGGATTTCTACGAGTCAAACAGGGAAAGATCAGAACACGATAATAATAGAATACTAATATAAAATAACAAGTAAGAAAGAAGGCAATATACGTCTTATTTTGAATAGATGCGTGAACGTAGTTTAACAGGTGATAAACAGGTTTTTACTCCTATCTAGCAAGTAATCCTAGACTACTTGAATGCCGATGTAGTACTTAGGTGTCAAATCCAGTTCTAGATGCAATTAACTCACTAGTTCTATTAGAATCACGTTCAGTCTAAGCAATTAAAAATTGGTTGTGTTTATCGATTAAAACGTGCAAGTTGTGAAAACCGACAAATGAGTAAGCTAAAAAGATAAAAAAGATCTAACGAAGAATGTAATGATAAAAAGCTAAACAAACGGGCAAAGGTAATCG
>OVBE01001008.1:0-29733 GCA_900406425.1 Iberis pinnata
AGGGTGATCCAGTGTTTCTGCTCAACCCAATGCTCGAGCACCATACATATTGAAGAATAGATTGTTTGCCAATGAACCTACATATATGGTGTATACAAAACCATCTTAAATCCAATTAAACTGAGAATAACAATGGCAAATGAAGCAGTGGGACTTTATTGTCGATCTGAAAGTAATGGGTGATACCTTAATTGCATGTTCGAACGTTGCCGACCGACTGAATGTAACTTGGCACCAGTGTTAAGCGCAAAGAATTGATGCCATTTTTATTGTCCGGAATATTTTATTGAATAGAAGAAACTGAAAGAGAAGGTGATAGAATAATAATTATAAAAAAACAGATGCACAAGTAAAAGATAATGAAGCAACTACTCTCAAATGGGATGACACACGACGAAAAGAGAATATCAATTGATACGTTTTACTATGGGATTTCTCTTTAATTTTCTCAAAGTATTTATATTTTTTATGCATGATTCAATGTGTGTCTCTTGGATTTAATTCTTTTTACCACTTTTCAGTTATATATAATTAAAAACATCATATATTCATAATTGAAGTTAAGGAATGCATAAAATAATAACAAAGGTTGGAATCAGAGTATCAGAGTTTACACTGTGAAAACGCCGCCGCAAAAACAATCACCACCTTCTTATTATAAGAAGTCGTGAAATCTGCATTTTATCATTTAAATCTCTTTAGCGTCTTTAGGGTTTAGAGTGAGTTAAGTAATTTATGCGTGATATCGTCTCAATCATGGGGACTGACCTATAAAACTCAAGAACAAAGCGGTCATTTCTATGACCGATCGGAACAGGTCAGGTCTCATTCTCTATAAAATTTAGTGTACTTTTGGCTGGGCGTTCGGTTATCCGAATCCGATCGGGTTCGGGATTTCGGGTTCGGGGTTTCGGATTTTCGGATTTTCGGGTTTTCAATTATATAATCCGTTCAGGTATTTTAGGACTTCGGATCGGATTCGGTTCGGTTATACTCGAATTCGGTTTGGTTCAGGTTAGGGATCAGATTTTGGGATATTTCGGGTTTTTAATTCGATTTCGGGTTTTTTGATTGAAATAGGATATAAATATCTTAAATGATTCGAAATGACCAGAATTAATAGATTGATTACCATATTCTCCATCATTAATTGGTGTAATAAATTCAAGTTTCTGTAATATGTTAAATTAAATAAACCTATATGCAAAAAAAAAAAATCACCAATTATGATAAAATACCAATGAACAATATATGTGATTGTGAATTTCTCAAAGTCTACGATGGAAGAGACCTTGAAAATTAAGAGGATTGTGAAAATCTCAAAAAACTAAAAAAAATTAAAGAAGAAGAGAAAGAATTAATAGAAAGAAAAAAATATGAATCGATGTAGTATAGAAGAATTGGAGAACGTGATGTTGTGCACAAGGCTTTTATGTCATTGTTTTCATATGATACTAAGGGTATATTGACTTTCTTTGTGTTCGTCTTCGTTGTTTGAAGATGACCATTCTTCTTACAATCTTCGAAAATATTAGTAAAATTGGTCTTTCTATGATAGATATTTTTCTATATGTATTGTTTCAAATTGCATCTTATAGCTTAAAAGTAATCATGTAAACCATAAACTTAATATTAAGAAATTTAGGTTTATGAATAAATTTCGGTTATTTCGGATATCCGAAATCCGTTCGGATATATCCGATCGGGTTCGGATAACCGAACTATATAAATACAATATCATTCAGATATTTTACTAAATCCAAACCCGATTTTTCGGAACGGTTTCGGGTTCGGGTTCGGATTTCAGATATTATGCCCAGCCATACTTTTTTTGGTAGTATCATCGCTAAAGATGGTTACATGTAATATAACTCATACTTGAAAGCATAGTTATTAAGAATTTTTTAGTTTATAGTTTTCTCATTTGAATAGACAAGAAAAAATACAGGTGTTATTATTTTGATAAAAATCTGATTAAAGACAAGTTGGAATACTTAAAGTAGGAAAAAATGTTTGATTAATGACTCGAGACAATTGAGAATCTCAATTTTTCAAACGAAAAGAAAAACCCTAATATGAGCGATTGTTGCGACGGTAAGGGGAGGGCTTTGTGTGATCAAGATTCGATGATGGATGATGTTACAGCGACGGGACGGCCACCTGGGATACCGCCGGAGCTTTCTGGTGCTTCGGTGTCATGGGCGCAATGTGTGGCTCGTAGTTCGGGTGGAGGATTGATAATACCGGAAACTTTTATGGATGATGCGTTTGTTGAGAAGCATGTGACGTTAACGTTTCCTGATGGAAGGCTAGGGGAACCTGTGATCACAATTGGGGAAGAAGTAGTGGATGTTATGAATAGCTTATGGAAGAATTGTATGATCGTTAGGGTTTTGGGTAGGTCGGTGCAACCAGTGGCTCTAACGAAGAAACTGAAAGAGATATGGAAACCAATAGGAGGGTATTCGGTCTTGGATTTACCGCGTAACTTCTTTTTAGTTCGTTTAAAGGGAGAGAAGGAATTCTTGACAGCCTTTATCGGAGGCCCATGGAGGGTGTTTGGGAGTTACCTTATGGTGCAGCGGTGGACGCCGACTTTTGATCCACTTAGTGATGAGATCGTAACAACTCTGGTATGGGTTAGGATAATGAATATTCCGGTAAACCTCTACCATAAAGCTATCTCGATGACAATTGGCAAGGGTCTTGGGCGACCAGTGAAGGTGGATCTTACAACATTACAATTTGAAAGAGCTCGGTATGCTAGGGTTTGTGTGGAAGTTAATCTTAAGGAACCACTTGAGGGAACAGTTGTGATTAATGGAGACCGATACTTTGTGCAATATGAAGGCCTATCTAATATTTTCCCAAGGTGTGGCTTGTATGGTCATTCAATCCAGGTATGTCCGCAGGTTACAATTGAGAAGTCGGCTACTCCACCTACCCAAATTCTAGTGTGGCCGAACGTGGTAACATGGTGGAGAAGGATGGGTTTACGTTGGTTCGAAGACATGGAAGTAGAGTCGAGACCAGTGGGGGTAGTGTATCTAGATCAAAGGACAAGGAGGTGAATGAGCCGACAAAGTTAGTGGAGCAGGGTAACAAGGGGAGTGTTTCAAGTGCTCCACTTACGGAGAATCGCTTTGTGGGGCTGGATAAGATTGCTGAGAAGGGGATTATTGGGGAGATAAAGGAGAAGTCGAGTGACAATAAGGAAAATGAGTATGATCCTAAGGTGTTTGTAGCAGGAGGTAATATAGCCAATTCGGATCAAAGAGGAGGCTTCGGGAAAGCTAAGGAAAAGTCGGTTTCGAAAGAGAATGACAAAGCAAAAGTTGTTGGTATGAAGAAGCAGGTAGATCATAGTGGGTCTAAGTTGCACTTGAATAAACCAGGTAGAGGTTAAATATTTGGTCATACCAGAGGTGAAGTGGAGCGTTCAGTTTCTGGTAAACGGTTAAGAGTGGAGAGTATACCTTTAAACCGAGAAGGGGGAGCATTCTCAACAGTAGGAGGGACCATAGGTAGTGAAGCTATGGTGGCTGTTCCTAATGAGTCTGTTGCCGCTATNCGGAAATTGAGGAGGCTGGTTTGTCTTTTGTCTCGAAGGAGACAGGAATGGAGGTATCGTTAGCCTAACGTGCTGCCCCGGTAGTTCTTATCTTTGGATTTATATTATCAATGAATTGCATTCTATGGAATTGCCGAGGGGCGAATAAACCCAATTTTAGAAGATCGATACGATATATCTTAAAGAAGTTTAAAACTGATGTTTTGGCGGTTTTTGAAACACATGCGGGAGGAGATCAGGCTCAATGTATTTGTCGCGGGCTTGGGTTCGATAACTCTTTTCGGGTAGATACGGAAGGTCAGAGTAGTGGCTTATAGCTTCTATGGAGACAAGAAGTAGGTGAGGTCTCTATTATAAGTTCATCTAGTCAGTTCATTCATGCTCAGATCTCTATGGATTCTGAAGTCTTGAATCTTGTGGTTGTTTATGCTGCTCCAACTGTTACTCGTCGTAGTGGATTATGGATGGAATTGAAAGGCATTATCGATAGTATAAGGGAACCTTTGCTAATTGGTGGTGATTCTAATACGATAGTGCGAGTGGATGAAAGGTCGGGAGGGAATGGTCGGTTGTCGGCTGATTCGATTGAGTTCGGTAATTGGATAAGTGCTTCTCTTTTGATTGATATGGGGTTTAGCGGACCTAGGTTTACATGGCGTAGAGGTTGGTCCGAGAATTCTCATGTTGCAAAAAGGTTGGATCGTGCCTTGTGTTGTGGGCAAGCTAGACTTAAATGGCTTGAGGCAAGAATAACTCATCTCCCTTTTCTTGCCTCAGACCATGCTCCTCTATTTATTCAGCTTGTTCTGGAACTAGCTCGTGATCCCCGACGACAACCATTTCGCTTTGAAGCAGCCTGGTTAAGTCATGAGAATATTAATAGTATGTTGTCGTCGGCTTGGAACCCGAGTGTTTCGACTCCACGTGCGTTAGAAGGTTTACAAGTAATTTTGTGACGATGGAATAAGGAGGTTTTTAGGAATATTTTGAAAAAGAAGGAGAAGGTGATGGCGGATATTAGGCATGTTCAGGAGCAATTAGATTCACAAGTAACTGATGACTTGCTGGAGAAGGAAGAGCTCTTGAGTATTGAACTAAATTCCATTTTGGAACAAGAGGAGGTCTTGTGGCTACAAAAATCCCGTGAGAAATGGGTTCAGTTGGGAGATAGAAATACATCGTTTTTTCATACCTCTACGATTGTTCGGCGTGCAAGGAATAAAATTACTTTGTTACAAAACAATGATGGAGTTTGGGTTTCGAACAAGGAAGACTTGGAAGGTATGGCAGTTGCTTTTTATTAAAACTTATACTCTTTAAGTGATATTGAGGAGAATACTGTGGCACTTCCACGAGATAGTTTCGTAAACTTTTCACCAGGAGAATTAGCGGCTCTTAATCTTTCTTTCACGGGTGAGAATGTGTTACGGGCAATAAGAAGTATGGGACGTTTTAAAGCTCCGGGACGTGATGGTTTTCAACCAATTTTTTATCACGAATGTTGGAATGTGGTTGGGCCGTCTGTCATAGAGTGTGTGTTGGATTTTTTCGAGATGGGTGTGTTACAACCGGGATTAAATGACGTTTTGGTAGTTCTGATACCAAAAGTGATGAAGCCAGAACGAATCTCACAGTTCCGCCCCATTAGCTTATGTAAGGTGTTGTTCAAGACAATTACAAAGATGCTAATGATGAGACTACAAGTGTTAATGCTGAAGCTTATAGGAAAGGCGCAGTCGAGTTTTATTCCAGGAAGGTTAAGTACAGATAATATCATTATTGTGCAAGAAGCGGTGCATTCTATGCGTAGGAAGAAAGGACATAAAGGATGGATGTTATTGAAGCTAGATTTAGAGAAAGCCTATGATCGGGTAAGATGAGACTTCTTAAAGGATACTTTAGAAGCTGCTAATTTACCGGTCAAGTGGGTTGATTGGATTATGGCTTGTGTTATGAATCCGTCGATGACTGTGTTATGGAATGGGGAGAAGACTAAGCCATTTATACCATCCCGAGGGTTACGAAAAGGAGATCCGCTATCACCATATTTGTTTGTGTTGTGCCTTGAACGTCTATGTCATAGTATTATTGGGTCAGTTAAGTCGAAGCAGTGGAAGCCAATTCGGTTGTCCAGACATGGACCGCAGTTATCTCATATATGCTTTGCTGATGATTTGGTTTTATTTGCAGAAGCTTCAATGGATCAGATTAAAGTGATTCGTAATGTGCTGAATGAGTTTTGTGCATCCTCTTGTCAGAAAGTGAGTTTGGAGAAGTCAAAAATATTTTTCTCTGGGAACGTGTCAAGTGATTTGGAAACACGAATTAGTGCGGAGAGTGGGATTCAAATTACGAGAGATTTAGGGAAGTATTTGGGTCTGTCAGTGTTAAATAAACGGATTAATAAAGAAACGTTTAGCTCTCTTGCGGTGAATGTGGCATCTCGGTTAGCTGGGTGGAAAGGGAAGGTTTAAGCCCGGCTGGACGGATTACACTAACTAAGTCGGTTCTATCGTCTATACCGATGCACACGATGGGTCAATCTTGTTACCAAAATCAACTATAAATATGTTGGATAGAGTTTCACGAAATTTTGTCTGGGTAAGTACGACTGAGAAAAAAGACAACATTTGATTTCCTGGGATCGAATATGTAAACCAAAGAGGGACGGTGGATTAGGGATCCGAGACTCAAGTAGTATGAACATTGCTATCTTAGCTAAAGTTGGATGGAGACTGCTTCGGGATAAAGAGAGTATTTGGGCTTTGCTTTTGCAACAGAAATATAAGACAGGAGATTGTCGAGATGTTAGTTGGTTAGTACCAAAGAATTGGTGGTCACCTTTATGGAAAAGCGTGATATTGGGCTTGCGAGATGTGGTTTTTCTAGGGATTCGATGGGTTATTGGCAATGGTCGGGATATAGATTTTTGGCGTGATAGTTGGGTGAAAAAGGAACCATTATGTTCGCTTGCGATGGAGTCGATCCCGACGAATATTGTGCACAAGAAGGTTAGTGAGATGTGGAGAGAGGGTACATGATGGTTGAGTGATCAGTTTCACCAGTATGTTGCTCCTCATTATCGACTACACGTGGCTGCGCTTGTTGTTGATAACGTGACGGGTGCTAAAGATAGAATAGCCTGGGCAAGTACTTCGAGTGGTGAATTTACGGTTAAGTCGGCTTTTGCTTTCTTGACACGGAATCTAATACAAGGTACTTCTATGGAGAATTTTTATGATGATATTTGGAAGGTGCGAGCTACAGAACGTGCTAGGGTATTCTTATGGCTTGTTTCACAACAAGTTTTAATGACAAATGTTGAACGCCGAAGGAGACATCTTTGCGCATCAAATGTGTGTGATGTATGTAAGCTCGGTGATGAATTAATAATCCATATTCTTCGTGACTGTCCATCCATTGAAGGAATTTGGAATCGCCTTGTTCCACGTAATAACAGAGGTAGATTCTTTGAGGAGTCGTTGCCCAATTGGTTGTTTATGAACCTTGGTGATCACACGCTAATCAATGGGGTACCTTGGTCAACTACTTTTGCATGACTGTCTGGTGGAGCTGGAAGTGGAGATGTACAAGTGTTTTTGGTATTCGTGAGTATACGCCGAGAAGTTTCATTAATTGGTTGGAAGGCTCCTCGGCAAGGTTGTTTCAAGTTAAACACTGATGGAGCTTCGCACGGGAATCCTGGTAATGCGACGGCTGGAGGGGTACTCCGAGATGCATCGGGTGCTTGGTGTTTAGGTTTCTCGGTGCATCTTGGTGTGTGTACGGCTCCACTAGCAGAGCTTTGAGGCGTATATTATGGTTTGTGCATTGCTTGGAAGTTTGGGGCCAGAAATTTGAAAGTAGAGATTGATTCAGAGATGGTGATCGGCTTTCTGAAGAATGGCATCGGTGATTCGCATCCACTATCATTCCTAGCACGGTTGTGCTATGGCTTCTTATCAAAGGACTGGACGGTCCATTTTTCACATGTTTTTCGTGAGGCTAATCGAGTAGTTGATGGCTTAGCTAACTTATTTTTTTTTTTTCCTCTAGGTTATCATGAGTTTAGTAGTTGTCCTACAGAAGTTGTTTGTTTGATTTCTGATGATACGAATGGGTTTGTATGCCCGAGACATGTTCGTGTGTAATTTTCTTTTTCTATTGAATAAATAGGGAGAAACATTCTTTCTCAATGTTTCCTACCAAAAAAAAAAAAAAAATGACTCGAGACAATTTTGCCAAAGATTAAATGAGATTAAAAAAATTGGCATAAAAAGAGGGCGGAACCATATATTATTTTAAAACATATCTATATAGTTTTTTTAATTTTAAATATCTTATCATTTTTTTGTGGTAGATATTATCATATGACTAATTGTCGTTGTCTATTTTTTTATGTCTTGTATGCAGGATATAGCTACAGTTTTGTCAAATAATTGATTTTAATGGATTAACGATTCCAACGGCATATATTTGTAGTCAATTAAATAGATTCTTTTTATCATAGTCTTCAATGCTTTAATATAAGCATTGAGAATTATTAATTTTCATAAAACACTTATTCCTAAAAAAAACTCAGAACCACATTTTAAAAAAAAGTATTGGTTTTACATCAAAATAAACATTTTTTTTTATTTTGTGCGAATGCACGGATATAACTCTAGTTAATAATATGATTTTATCGGACATCAAAATCTTGGAAGGAAAAACAGGAAACAATTCAAGCAAATCGTTAAAAAAATCGACGAATGGGAGGCTGTTTTTTTTTTCACAAGTCAAATATAGTGAAAAACTATATGGTAATGATGTTACTAACAAGACTCGATCGCACATATTTAAAATCTATTAAACTTGAACAAAGATGGAGTACGAAGAAGCTTGTATGAGCCGATCCGTCTCATGACAATAGAATCCGTACCACCGTATGATCTATACGGACTAAACATCCCGCAAATCGGAGGACTAATCAAACCATCTTCATCATCATTATCATTATCATTATTAGACTTGTTCATATCGGCCAAAACCTTGAAGAAGAAGTCAACTTCGCAAGGAAGAAGAATGGGTCCATCACGTATATATCCATACTCATTCTCTGCATCTTCTAACAATTTCTTGAACAAAGGATGGTTCACTAATTTCGTTTTCACCACTACTCTTTGTTTCATAGGACCCACGTAAACAGTGAAAAAACCGTGTTGCGGTTGCGACGACTCTTTCTTGACATCATCATCGAGCTTAACAGAGCCATTCCAAGACTTGCTTTTCGTGAATGACGCCATGGTGGATGAGCTCGTATGCCCAGAAGACTTCATTTTTCTCCATGTCTTGGTTATTGGGTTCTTCATTTTCTTGGGTAAGACAAGGCTTCTTTAATCTCTCTCTCTCTCTCTCTTTTATAGATCGATGTTGATTTGGAAAGAAGAGAAGGGTTTACTTTGAGGATGTTGACACGTACTAGTACAGGGCGGTCTTAACTTACATACCTATACTTCACCATATAAGCCGTCATCCTCTAATTATTCTGCTTTTTATATATTTTCCTTAATAAATAAATTTATCTTTCAAATTTATTATTTCTAATTTGGTATCTAATTTGTCAACGGATATAGTTTTCCCACATCATCCCTGCTTCTTGATTTTCTTAATAATATATAATTTAGCATTTCCAAGGAAGTTTAATAGATTTGAGTGATTCCAAAGACAATTTTGAAGAATCATACTAATATGATTTCGGTAGACTAGTAAACGGTTTAGTATCTAACTCTGTAATATTTATGAGTTAATATTCAAAACTACTACAAGAAAATATATATGTTCTAAAAAGACTGCATTTTCAACTTTTTCTAAAAATATCATATACAATTTTTTTGTTCCAAACCCTAAAAACTAAATTCTAAACCCTTAAAATTTAATTTTTATGTTTATGGTATATTGGAAGAAAAACAATTTAATGGTATGTGTAGAATTTTTAGAGTGTATGATACATTTTTCCAAAATCTAAATCTTTGTGGTATTTTATAGAATTTCTCTATCTTTAATTAGAGTTTGATTTTAGATATTTTAGTTACTTTATGTTATTAGGGTTTAATTAGTTATAACACTACAAGAAAGCTTCGGAAAAATGACCGGAGAAGCTGACGGATTTTGATCCGTAAAAAAATCCTGGCGGATATCCAAACAAACCTATCAGTCAGGAAGTTTACCTGACAATATAGTCGTTTATGTAACCGTTTCTAACGGTTATATTCGTATTTCCTGACGGATAAATCTGTCAGGAATCTGTAACAAAATTGCCTATATAACCAGAACACTCTCCACCTCCTTCCTCACACATTGAACACATATATTTAACAAAAATGTCTACTTCTCCTTATTTTTGATCATGGATGGATTGTGAGAAAATGGATCCAGATACGAAAATTTTGAATGACGAGTATTCACGTGGTATTATGGAATTCATGGCATTAGCATGTCGACAACCACGGACACAACACAGTCGTAAGTTAATATGTTCATACTCTGTTTGTTGGAATTCTCATAATACTAGGATATATATGGTTTGGAATCACTTGTATATGAATGGTTTTAAGCCGAGCTATAAGATTTGGTATTTACATGGTGAATGACATGATATTGTTGCTAGTAGTAGTGGTAGCGAACAACATGATCTTGTTGCTAGTACTAGCGGTAGCAAACCATTGGTCGATAGGATAGAGGAACATAGAATGGATTTAGATTATGGTGCACCTACGGTTCAAGAGGTTAATGACGTTTATAGAAAAAGTATAGAGACGGCTCAGGTTTCATATGAAGAACCAAATTTAGTAGCACAACATTTTATTGAAATGTTAGAGCAGCGAATCAACCATAATATAGTGGATGTAGAGATGGTCATTCGCCTTTATCATTTGCTAGTATGTTGATGGTATAAAGACATATTATAACTTTCCTGAGGATGCAGTTGACGCAATCGCCAAGTTTGTAAGAGATATCTTGCTAGAGGATAACAATGCTCCAGGTTCATATTACGAGATTCAGAAACTTGTGGCAGGGCTTGGATTACAGTATGAAGTTATAGATGTGTGCATTGATAATTGTATGATCTATTGGAGACGCGATGTCACCAGATGATTTGTCGGTATTGCCGCACCCGTCTGTACGTGACGGCACGATGTGGTTTCTACAGTCCGACAATGGCATCACGAAGTGCATCAAGCGACTAATGCAAAAACTTCTCAAAGTCACTTATCATACGTTCAAGGATATGCCACCCGCAGACCAAGAGTACTAGTTTTATTGTTTTACGGTAAGAACTATATGAATTTACCAACAAACTTAAAGTATATGTAGTTACTAACATAAAACCTATAAACTTTACAACTCGAGTACAACTGGGCACCTCTGATGACCCGAGAGGTGCAGAGGGAGTTTTATGCACGGGCGTCCAAGACATACACTCAACACGTGTACGCTTAGAAGCATAGTTGGTATGCAGAGGGGAAGAAGCATAACATGATGCCCGATGAAGTCTTCGAAGGCTTCCTCAAGTATGGGGAGGAAGACAGGACGAAGGAAAAATCATTGACGAACAAGAATAACCGGATGAGTACTTGAGATGGCAAGGGTATAGCAACTACGAACACCAGCTCGAAGAGTGCGGTCATCGACCATGGCCATGGCCGATTTGGAGCGTGAGACTGGACATCGACCATGGCCGATCGAGCTTATGGAGGACATCCACACGAACAAGACGAGGGGTCAGAAACAAGAACTGGTTGTTCGCGATGTTGTCCAGACGACACGGCGGCATATCCTGGAGCGGGCATCTTAGGAGTCCGTTTATAGCAATGCACTCCCGCTTGATACCCAGCACGAGATTGCGTCTCAGGTATGTAATATGTTAATATCATTTTAAATTATAATTTAACATAGTGGTTTGTTTTAACATAATGTTTTCTTTTTTGTTTCTTGCAGGTTACGAAGAAATAGAAGGGACGCATGCTAGGGCTCAGGAACATGGCCTCTTACTGTTTCCCGGTATCTTCTCGATCAAGGGGTTCCATTTGGGAGGAGGAGATACGGCAGAAGGACACGGCTATGGAGGCGATGCAGCAGGAGATGGCTGAGATGCAAGTCGGGCAAAGGGAGCAAGAACCTGTGATCCAAGATCTCATTGAAGCCCAGGTCAAAGCTCAACATGATGAGATGCAACGTCAGATGGAAGAGTGGCTGAAGGCAACTATGGATTCGTTTATGGCGCCGATGGAGACTCGATGCCCGCCACCACCACCACTATAGTAGTATAGTTTCTATTTTTTAGACTTTTATCATTGTTGACCGAATGTTTGTACTATTTGGGTTTTTGTATATATTTTCACATTTTAATTTTATGAATATTCTTATTTTTTAATTATATTTTAATTATTAATTAATAAATATAATTTTAATTATTAATGAATAAATAAATGTTATTATTATTTATTAAATAAATCAATTAATAATAAAATTATTTTCTTAAAAAAAATATACGATCCGTCAGGAAATTGTCTATCAGTGTTTTCGTCATTAATCCCTCAAGAATTCATGACGGATTAGTGACGGAAAAGCAATTACTGACCATCTAATACTGACGGACCAAATCCGTTACGAATCTGTAAGGATTGCCTATTCGTGACGGATTCGTGACGGATTTGTCCATCACGTTTTGGTTTTTTTCTTGTAGTGTAGTACAATGACAGTTACGACAGCGATTTTTCAGGAGATTTTTGTATCGCATTTTCAAAGATTTTTCACCAGAATCCAATCCCATGATATTGGATTTGGAAGCCTTTTAACGGATTTGATTCTCTCTTCCAATTTTCATGCTTTTGGCAGTTGAATTTTACGACAAAAACCCACGATCTTCTTTGTGAAGTGCAATTACATTACCCACTATTTCATCATCTATATGAAATTCATTTTCCCCCTTCCCGACATACTTTCTCTTCTCCCAATATAATTTCCCCAGTCCTCTCTCCATTACAATCAATGGCAGAAGACCTCAGGAATGCGATCCAAAGAATTGATTTGGGGATTAATGATCCGCCAATAATGCTACCAATGGACATTGTTAGTCAAGAAGTAATGGAAAATCGTTTTTCCATTGTTGGACGACCAGTGATGCCAAGAAAACAGAGCTTGAGATCAATTATTGTGAATTTACCCAGAAATTGGGGCCAAGTTAGTGTGGTTAGAGGTTAGATTCTCGAAGGCAGGAGATTCCAGTTTGTGTTTTCTTCTGAAGAAGCCATGGAGATGGTGTTACGACGTGGTCCATAGGCATTCTCAGAGAGAATGCTAATCATTGAACGATGGTACCTTGGCTTTAATTTTGAAACTCTTAACTACATTCCTTTTTGGATTCAGGTTAGAGGAATACCGTTGCAGTACATCAATCAAGGAGTGATTGAACATATTGCACAAACACTAGGATATGTTCTGGATGTCGATTATCATCCTACAATTCATAATCGTGCTGAATATGTTTGGATAAGGATAAACTGCCATGTCGAGCATCCTCTCAAATTCCAACGCAACTATCAATTTTTTCCAGGCGTTAATACTCTTTTATCATTTCGATATGAATGTCTCAGAGGTTTTTGCGAGGTATGTGGCTTGATAACACACAACACATGTGATTGTTTAATTCCTAATGGTGATGTAGAGGACAATCATGATGATGACGATGATGATCAAGAGCTTGAACAAAATGGATTCCATGACCCATCTCCAAACCGAGGAATCATTATCCAAGATGTTTCAGATTCAGAGTATATGCCTCAACACATCCTCTCACCAATTGAAGCAGATGAACCAAACATTCAGAGCCCAATAAACCAAGACCAAGGTGTGGACATGGAGATTTATCGACCCCGGAAACGTAAGCACGATGATGAAGCTGGCCCGAGCCAGATCAATCATGATCAAAATACAGAGAAGAAACAATCTAAACACAGTGAGACAGAAACTTCAGATTCCGAACAAGGAGACGCGGTGGGCCCTGAACCACCAAGTAATCAATGAGGACAATCAGTTGGAATTTCCGTGGACTGGGAAATGACCTGCTAGTTCGACACCTAAAGAAGATAACAAAATAGTTTCTCCCGTATATCATTTTCCTTATGGAAACCAAGCAACAAGATGACTATGTTTCACAAGTAGTTTCAGATTTAGGTTTTCAAAGTAGTAAGATAATTTCTCCTGTTGGATTAAGTGGTGGTCTTGTACTTATGTGGAAATCTTCAATTTCAATTTCAGTTTTAAGTTCTTCTTCTAATCTTGTAGATTGTTTAGTAGTTGCTAATGGAACTTCTTTCAACTTATCATGTGTTTATGGTCCACCAAGACCAGAAAATCGTCCTATATTTTAGGATATTTTGAAACAATTAGCACTAACTAGATATGAAGCATGGTTAAGCATTGGAGACTTTAATGAAATATTGAATAACACTGAAAAATTAGGTGGTATTACAAGACCAGAATGCTCTTTTGCAGAATTTAGAGATATGTACAGAGCCTGCAATTTTGTGGATTTACCATTCAAAGGAGACAAATTTTCATGGAATGGTAATCCTCACAATCATCAAGTTCAATGCTGTTTAGATAGATCGTTGGTAAATGTATCTTGGCTACAATACTTTGATGAGTCATATTATGAATTTCTAGAGATTGGAATTTCAAGTATAGCATCAAGACTCTCTAGTTGTCGAAGTCAAATATCTAGATGGAAACGTCTTCACCGTACAAATGCAAAACAAGATATTCTGTATTACAAAACTAAACTCAATGACGTTGTAAAAAAGGGTCTTGCACTCGATCAAATTCATAAATTTAAGAGACTTTTGAATCAGGCTTATATTCAAGAGGAGATTTTTTGAAAAACTAAAAGTAGAAATCGATGGTTGAAAAGTGGTGATAAACATACTAAGTTTTTCTTCCACTCAGCAAAACAACGAGTTGCTTATAACAAGATTCATGTTCTCTATGATGAAGGTGGAAATCGATACCAAGGGAAATCTCGACTTGCAGAACTTGCAAAAATTTATTTCAACACTCTATTCAAATCAACAACCACACCATCCATCAGTTCCCAACACATTCTTACTGGTTTTCAAAAGAGAATCACAACAGCTATGAACCATGACTTAACTCGACCTGTTACAATCTAGGAGCTAAAGGACGCAATTTTTTCAATGGGAGCAACAAAAGCACCAGGCCCCGATGGCTACACATCGGAGTTTTACCAACTTTTCTGGAATGAAATAAAAGATTATTTATTTATTGAGATAAAGAAATTTTTTGATAATGGCAGTCTTCATCCACAAATAAACCATACTAACATATATCTTATACCAAAGACAATGAATCCAAAATAGATCTCTGTATTTCTTCCAATTGCACTTTGTAATGTAGATTACAAAATATTATCAAAACTGTTAGCAAATCGTCTAAAGGAACATCTCCCGAATGTAATATTTGAAGAACAAGGTGCCTTTGTGCAGTCAAGACAAATAAAAGATAATGTGTTAGTAGCTCACGAGATTTTTCATGCTCTAAAAGTAAGAAAAGGTTGTTCTCGTACATATATGGCGGTCAAAACCGCCATATCGAAAGCATATGATCGTATTGAATGAGATTTTTAACAAGAAAGTATGCTTCAAATGGGTTTTTCTCCAATTTGGGTTGAATGGATAATGATTTGTGTCAAATCGGTTTCCTTTTCCACTTTGAATAATGATGAAGCCTGTGGATTCTTAAACCAGAGAGAGGATTACGGCACGGTGATCCTTTATCACCGTATCTCTATATTCTTCGCTCTGAAGTTCTTTCACATATGATCCATAAATCAATCCGGGATAAGAGATTACAGGGCATAAAAATTATTAGAAATGGCCCAATGGTAAGTCATCTTCTCTTTGCTGATGATGCCTTATTCTTCTGCAAAGCCAATGAATCTTCTGCTGGAGCATTATATGACATATTCCAATAGTATGAGTTATTTTTAGGCCAACTAATAAACAAAGAAAAATCCAGCATTCACTATGGTAGTAGAATAAGTGAAGTACAAGGAAGAATTCATTGGGATGGTGGTTGCAGCAAGTATTTGGGAGTCCCTGAATTTGTAGAAACCAAAAAGACTGAGATGTTTCAATACATAGTTGAGTGTATTAGACAGAGAACAAGTAGTTGGTCCAAAAAATATCTCTCTGCCGCGGGAAAAGAAATTATTAAAATCAGTCTGCTTATCAATGCCTTTATATGCAATGACATGTTTTAAGATGCAAAGGGACTGGTCGCAGACATCGAACGAATCCTTTCAAGTTTCTGGTGGTCAAGAAGAAAACCAAACAAATACACGATCAATGCATTGGAAAAATTGGCATAAACTATGTATATCAAAGCAAAATGGTGGAATAGGCTTTAGGGATATTTAATCTTTTAATAACGCATTACTAGCCAAAAAATTTGGAGACAAATTAAATTTCCCCAAAGTCTTGTAGCACGAGTATTCAGATGTCGTTATTATAATAATTCAACCATTCTTCAAGCATCAGCTGACACTCAACCTTCCTTCGCTTGGAAATCACTATTGCATGGAATCGGTTTGTTAAAAAGGGAATATGTTACTTAGTTGGCAATGGAGATTCGATTAATTTATAGAATAATATGTTGCTTCCAACATACCCTCCACGAGCACCTTGCAGAAAAGATAATTGCTACAATCAAATACACAGAGTCAATGATCTGATTCACCTTACATCAAACTGTTGGAACCATGAGAAAATCAGAGATAGCATACATGAAGAAGATGCTCAAATTATAGAACCAATAAAGCTTCCAATGAATAAAAGTAAAGATTGTATTGGCTGGCATTTTACAACCGATGGTGTTTATTCTATAAAGACAGGTTATCATTTAGCTAAAGCAAGAAATGAACACTCGGATATAAATAATGGTAATTCAGAGCTCATTTACTGTAACAAAAATATGGAAATTGCACAACACGCCAAGAATCAAACACTTTTTGTGGAGAGCTTGCAATGATATTCTAGCAACAAAAGAGGAACTGAAACGAAGACATGTGATAAATGATGATAACTGCATTAGGTGATCTCAACTTGAATCTTTAAACCATCTCTTATTCACTTGTCCTAAGATTGTAGATGTATGGAATACTGTCCAAATACCAAATATCTCACTTACAGACTCAACAATTGAGTTTCAAACAGAGATATTGCATTTGTTGAATTTCTTCAAGTACAACCATTCATCCATAAGAGAGACGACCTTCCCTTTCTTTATGTTATGGCAAATCTAGAAAGCCAAAAATAAGGAATTGTATCAACAAATTGCTTTTTCTCCCAGCTCTGTATTCCAAAGGACAAATTCAGATGTAGATGAATGGCACCAAATCATCCCATTAAACACATCTATAAAAGGAACTAAGCTAGTCTCAACATGGAATAAACCACAATCCAATTGGTTCAAGTGTAATTATGATGATGCATTTTTAAATAAAGAAACACCTTCACAGGCAGGTTGGTTCATACGTAATGAATTTCGTGAATATTATAAAGCTGGTCAGATTACAGGTTCCGTTGTACAATCACCCTTGGAAGCTGAAATTCAGAGTTTTCTTCTATCAATGCAGAGTGCTTAGTGTTTAGGATATCGACGAGTTATCTTTGATGGTGACAATCAAGTTTTAGTTCAAATTTTGAATGGTACACGTCAAGTTTTCAAACTAGGAAATTGGATTTGTGATATCGAAACATGGACAAACAAATTTGACAAAATTTTATTCATCTGGACTGCACGTTCATCCAATAGACCAGCACACTTTCTTGCCAAAACTCATATTTCAAATTCTCAATTGTATTTACTTCATAATTATATTACATTTTATATTGTAAACTGTTTATATGAAGATAATGTAAGCTTCTCTATTTATTAATGGAATATGATTTGTGTTAAAAAAAGGAGTTAATTATGTTTTGCGTTACGACAGTTACATACTCGATTCTTCTAAACGGTCAAGAACATGGCTACATTAATCCGGAACGAGGACTTCGACAAGGTGATCCTTTATCACCTCTTTTTCATATTATGCGCAGAGTTTTTGGTCCATAGCCTTAGTCACGCTGAAGTACAAGGCCGTATCTTGGGTATAAAATTGTCACCTCAAGGTACATCCATTCATCATCTTTTGTTCGCGGACGACTCCCTATTTCTATGCCGGGCTACAATGGAAGAGAGTGATGCGATTCTCAAATGTCTTAAGGATTATAGAGATGCATCGGGACATATGATAAATTTCCAGAAGTCATCTATCATGTATGGGGACAAGATAAACATCACAACTAGACAAGCGATCAAAGACAGTTTTGGTATACAGAAAGAAGGTGGTGTGGGCTCTTATCTAGGTCTCCCAGAGTGCTTTAGTGGATCGAAGGTAGAGATATTGGCATATTTAACCGAAAAGCTAAAGAAGAGATTACATGGATGGTATGCGAAAACTTTATCGCAGGGAGTAAAGAGATTCTATTAAAATCCATAGCTATGGGGTTACCGGTTTACGCTATGTCTTGCTTTCAAATTTCAAAGACAATTATGAAAAAAAGTAATAAGTGCTATGATGGAGTTATGGTGGAGCACAAAAATGAAAAAAAAACCCATTTATTGGACAGCCTGGGAAACACTTTGCAAACCAAAGAAAGATGGGGCTTTAGGATTCAAAGATCTAGCTTTATTCAATCAAAGTTTACTCGCACAAGCATGGTGGATATTGGATAGAACAGACAAAATTTTGGCACAGATATATAAGTCAAGATATTTCCCCAATGAAATGTTCTTAACGAATCAAAGAGGAAAGAGTCCTTCCTTCGCATGGAGAAGAATTCTTCACGGTAAAGCTCTCCTTGATAAGGGATTGACAAGGGTCATTGGTAATAGAGAGGATACCTCTGTATGGAAAAAGGTGTGGCTGCCTTACCCGAAACCAAGAGCTACTTTCAATATAAACGGGGTGATAAACGTGATGCTGACTTGATATGTCCTCATACGGGCTCCTGTAAGTTGGAAGTGTTACAAAACTTGTTTCTAGAAAAATATATAAAGATGATCTTATATATTGCACCTAATGTCAACCGTACAGATAGAGATGTTTGGTCTCTTACCAAGAATGGTGCATATTCAGATAATAGTGGATATAAATTTGTTGTCTCGTTGCAGGATAAAAAGACCCACTAGCCATTTATTGTTCAACCATCCATCGATGAGCTCAAGAACACCGTTTGGACCATCAAAAATTTACCAAAAATAAAGATCTTCATGTCGAAGGCTCTCAATGGCGCTATAGCAGTGAAGGAGAGACTAAGATCCAAAACAATTCATGTAAACCCATTATGTCTTGTTTGCCACCATTATAAGGAAACAGTTAATCATCTTCTTTTCGAATGTAATGGTGCGCGACGGGTGTGGATGACGGCGGGATTTTATGTAGATACTTCAGAATTTGGCTCACACTCCGTGTACGCCAACTTTGATTTTCTCTTTCGTTTGTCTCGCGATCCTTTAGTCACTAATGAGGTGAAGCATGTTTGGCCATGGATCCTATGGGCTATTTGGAGAGGAAGAAACAAGTGTGTCTTCTCTAATGTTGCTTTTGAAGCAGGCTCTTTATTAAGCCAAGCTAAAGCGAAATGTGTACCATGTTTTCAGGCTAGGAACAAGGTACAGACGTTTCAAGCATCAGCGACTACATCTTCGTCTCACATGCGAATACCGCGTTGGCCTCCGCCTCCAGTCGGTACTCTTCTCTGTAACATTGGTATGGCTTGGCGAAAAAATTCAGTTTTTACAGGTGTGGCATGGATTTTAAGAGACAATAATGGTGTAACCTTATTTCATAGTAGAGCCGCAATTGATTCAGCTCCAACAAGGTTTCAGACACTGATTCTTTGTCTCTTTTGGTGTGTTACAAGCCTTCTCTTTCATAGAAGAAGTCGCATTCTCTTCGCGCTGGATGATAAGGAATTAGTCGCGGCAATGCTCAACACAAGTGAATGGCCAAGGTTTCAGTACACATTGAATGAGATAGCTTCTTGTTGAGGAATTATGATGAGGCTCGATGTATTGCTATACATCCAACATGTAATAAGAGTGCTCAAGCCATCTCCACAAATGTGCTCCGAGATGGTCGTATGCAATCCGACTTAGCTCGTTCTAGCCCGTCTTGGTTAGAGGATTAACTACGTTTGGATGCACAACAATAGTTTATTTCTTTAGCTTTGTTTCTTTACAATTTCTTCTGTTTCTGTGTTAGACATTTTGCTCAGTCGAAAAAAAAAGTAAGAAAAAAATCTGAATAATTAATGTTAAAGAAACAATATTTTCTTTTTGCATATTATATGTTTTTAAATAATTATTGTTCAAAGTCCAGATGTGTTCAGCTAATCTTATGGATATACAAAATAGTGTAACATTAAAATATGACAATAATTGTTTTGGTCACCATAGGCTGACGAGAGAAATAAAGAGAAATGTTTTTCACATGTTCAATGAAGTCCATATCTAAACAAATAAAAAGTCAAATATCTCATTAATTATGTTTTTATATGTATTGACCGTATAGATAACTTCGTCCTGTGAAAAGCTTCCTCAAATTAAGCTTCCCGAGGAAAACACTCCGAAAGACGGTAATATCAGATACTTATTTAACAATATATATATATATATATATTAGAAAGCTTTCTGAAATAAATATCTAAAGTACTATCTTTTTCTATTAAGAAAAGTTGAACTTAGTAGTCATTATGATTCATAAATGTGATAGGTTGATTCTCCAATCTTTTTCCCAACTAAATTCCTTCTTCATTTTCATGATTCTAGGGTCTCTAATTTCACTGCATGCGATCTCTGGCTCCATCTCTTACGGTTTATTCTCTTTGCTACCTAATATCTCCTTGGTGCATGTCCTTACATCTCAGTCCACCGTCTCTCTACAGCTAAGTCTCCTAATTCTCTTCTATTATCCTTGCAATATGTCTTCAATGGCGAATGATCTCTGGAAAAATATGCAGAATTTGAATATGAATTATGACAGAATACCCTTTCATCCTACCATTGATGGCCAACAACGACAACCAACATCGTCTTAGTCTTTTTGTCAAATGTGTTAATCCAGCCAATCGAAACGTTCATGCGCTCAAAGACTTTACCTAGAGCTTGGATACTGGAGGGTAGGGTCACAAGTCGGGTTATTGATGCTAATATAGTTCAGTTCTTCATTAAAATTGAGCATCACCTCATGCATGTACTTGAAGATGGTCAATGGTCCTTCAAGGATTGGATGCTGCTAATTGATCGTTGGACTAGAAGATTATTTCCAGATTACCTCCATACTATATATTTCTGGGTCCAATTGCTAAACATACCAAACGATTATAGAGATGATGCTATGGTACGAGAAATTGGACAAAATTTAGGGACTGTGGACGAAGTTCGTTTACGGGAACCCTTCAATGAGAAACCTGCTGAAGCATAGGCAAAGATAACAATAAACATGGATACAAAGCTCATCTTTGCTCTGCATATTCAACTTCATAGAGCTGAAGCTCCAACATTGGTACGTTTTCAATTCGATAAGCTACGAAAGTTCTGCTTCAAGTATGGTTCTCTCAAGCATGATGAGTATGTGTGTGATGCTGATCAAGAAGCAGAGGTTCCTCAATATATTCCCTCGGAGCTTCCCCCTGTACCACAAGACAGATTGCCATTATTTGATGTTCCAATTGTCCCTGTTCTTCAATCAATGCAAAGAAGTGGTAAATTTAACACAGAGAATAGAAGGAAACGCAAAGCTGAAACTCCAGCTCTTGAGGACACAGCCTCATCAAGTAAACAACTTCGTCCTAAGTTTGCTTCTTCACTGATCATCAAGGGGAGGGTGGATACCCCAAAACCACCCCCTCCCCCGTATAGAATGAGACTATGCCATTGCCATTGGAACTGTCAGGGAATAAGGAACGCCATGATAGTTCAGAATATTTTTTGTATCAAGTCTATACATAATCCGGATTTGATGTTTCTTACTGAAACTATGACTGATGATAATTTTGTTACAAGTATTGGTTCTCGGCTAGGCTATTCTAATAGTTATATAGTATCCCATGTGTGTAGAAAAGGTGGTTTGGCAATCTTTTTGAATCAAGCAGTATGTGTTGAAACTCTTACAACTCCTTCACCACACTTAATGAATTTTGGCTGATAGATGGACGTCATACTTTTAAGCTTATCTACTTATATGGTCCTCCTTCACGTGTGGAACACAATCACTTTTGGAAGTTTCTTAAGAGGTCTTTAAGTTCAAGTTTGGCCAACATTCCTCAATTATACCTTGGAGATTTCAATGAAATAAGATCAACTGATGAGAAATTTGGTGGTCCCTCCCGTTCTGAAGCCTCATTCAGTAACTTTAGAGATATGATTACTACTCTTTGCTTGGATGATGTGAGATCTTATGGTGGTAAATATACCTGGTGTGGTAAGAGGTATCACCATACATTTAAAACAAGAATTGATCGTGTTATGGGTAACTTTGAATGGCTAGAGATATATCCTGCTGCATTTGTTAAATTTCTTAACTGGAGCTCATCTGACCATAAGCCTTCTCTTTTGGACACCAATGAAAAGAAATGGAAAGGTAGATACATTTTCAGATATGATGGTAGATGGAAGAATTCTCCTGAGGTTAAACATGAAGTTGATAACATATGGACCACAAAATTTCATCATCTGTCCCCTGCACAGTTTATGGAAGCACTTAATTATTGTAGACAAGGGCTTATTCAGTGTAAAAAAGATCACAAATACAACTCTAACAAGCTCATCCATGACCTCAAACTTCATATCCATAACATTTATGAATCAGATCAAGTGGATTACTATCAACTTAGAGAGCTTAAATCCAGGTTAGCACAGGCCAATCTACAAGATGAAGCATATCTCAGACTAAACAACAGAGAGTTATGGTTGCTTCATGGTGATAAGAACTCCAAATTTTTCCACTCCAAGTTAAAGCAACATCGTAGTCACAATCGTATAGCAATGATTGAGGACTGCTCTGGCCACCTCGAACAAGATCCGGAAAAGATATAGGCAGTCTTTATTGATTATTTTACCAATCTCTTCGCTGATTATAATGATGTTGCACCTGAAGAATATAGTTATCACTACGTCTTGACTACTCATATGCAAGAAAACTTGACGAATTATAAATACTCTAGTAGTCCGTCTAATAAGTTTTCCAAGTATACTGTTTATTGTTGAAGGTTTTATTTTTCGGTTTAGGCTATAGTTCCTTTGTTTAGGGTATATTTAACATAATATAGGGTATCCATGTTATTTTTTGGGTTTAGTTTCCTCGCTTTAGGGTATATTTGTCCATTTTTTCGCGTATATTTAGTGTTGTGTTTTATTCTTTTTGTTTAGGCTATAGTTTCCTCTGTTTAGGGTTTCATTATCATAATGTAGTGTATGTATGTTACTTTTTTGGGTGTACTTTCCTTAGTTTAGGGTATATGTTTTATGTATGGTTTATTTACTGTATTATGTTTTCTTTTTCCTCTTTACGGTATAATTTCCAGTGTGTAGTAATAGTTCTAATAAGGTGGGTAATTATGAAACTGTTTTGGTTTTACATCTGTAGATTTAGAGTTTACATTTGTATTTAGGGTAGGGTATATTAAATTGTTTTTGTTTAATTTCATATGGTATATTTTCCTGGTGATTATATACGCTTTACATCTTACTTATATGAGTTTATTTATCTCAGTTTAAAGTATATTTTCCCTATTTAGTGTTTAGATTTGTACTTTCATTGCGATTATTATTATGAAATACGAAAAAGTTGTACAAAGCACAAATAACGGTGGGTACTTTTGCAAATCGGAGCTAGCATAGCCAAAACTTTGGAATCGCTTGACAAACTTCATATTTCGAAATAGCATCTATATAACCAAATAAAAACATAAGCGGTCTTTGGATATTATATATATATATATTCGTTCTAGATATGCGGATTATAAAACTTGCTGAAACAATATACTTGAAATTTACCATTATTAAACTTATCAATCGCAATTTTTTTTCTTTTTTGTTCAAATAACCGGCTTATTTGGTGTAATAAAGAAGTTCACCTTCGTCGACTAATAATCGGGGGAGGGGGAACTCAAATAAAAGTAAACTCATTTGGTTACGCTACAGTTTTGATAGATTGAGTGGACATATACAGCCGACTGACGTCATCCACTTTCTCTGTTAGATAGTTCGCTTATTGGCGGTACCACATGACAAGGTCATTTTAGGGATATCGAAGCAGTGTAATAATCAGAAAACTAATAATATAGGGCGATAGATACTTATCTAATTTCGCATCTTAAAAGTATGTTCTTCGAATTGACCCTATATATGATTTTTTTTTTTTTTGTCAACATATATTGTATTATATTAGAGCAAATTCAAACTCATGAAGAGTATTTTAAATCCCACCAAGGTGAACATACAAGCCCAAAGTGGACAAATGCTCTCATAAAAAGAGGAATTAGCTACTCCTAAATGGAGTTTAGTAATAAGTCCCGAAGGACCACTGAACGTAGAAAGAAAAATCTTTCTAGAACGACATAAACTACCCCTAATTACCCAATAAACCGGTTTAAAACAGTCGAGGGAATGGAGCACCGAGGACAAACCCTTATAAGTTTGTAACACCCTAACCAAATACAATAAGTTGACCTTATTAATCCTAAAACTAAGATAATTACATAACAAAAGAAAAACAGCAAATGGGCTTAAATGGGCTTAACAAAAGAGAAATGGAGCGGCCCATTTCGAAGCCCAAGAAATGGTAGTTCGCCCTAGCCACAGAACTTGCAGTCCTGCCGTCAATCTGCACTGTTTCGAGAGCATCAGAAGTGTTCTTCTCACCGGCGATAAGGAAAGCTCGTCCGACCGAGGAACCACCACCACCACTGCTGTTTGTGCCGACAAAAAGAGCTCCGGCCATCGACCAGCATATCCAATCCGCAGCGAATCACTCAAATCTTCACCCGGACCATCTTCTATTGCGGGATCGATTCTCCTAGAACTCCGCAGAAAAATCCGTGCAAACACCATAGCGTTTGACACGAAATCGACCACTGGAGAAGAGTCTCGATCGATGCATGCGAGTAGTCTACAGATCCAACCACCAGAGAAGCACTTCCGCCTTGTAGACCAAAACCAGAAAGAGGATGTGGCCGTCAGTTTAGAAGCACCTCCAGATCGTTGGTACGACGACCCTCAGAGGCATGCAGTAGAAAAAAGTGGGCACAGAGAAGAGAGGAATAACGCGTTATCAGGATAAGATCTACTAGATCGAAGAGCAGATTTACAAATGAAGGAGCGTGATACCGCCAAAAAAAAAAGCGAAAGCGAAAAGAAAAAAGAAGGCTCGGCGCCGGCCAAAGGCCGGACGCCGGCGGCAAGAGGAGTTGAGAAAGTTTCGCCGACAAAGAAAGAAGAGAGAGGTGAGAGCTTTTAGAGAGAGACCATATATATATATGATATGTGCTTGAAAAACTTATCATCGATTATTTTGTTTACTTATACTACTAGTTTTTCCATGGAAAAAACGCAATAACCAATAACACATCATTATATAGTAAAAGTATATATATATATATAAACAAGACAATTGGTTAGTTCTTTTTAGGCTTGGAAGTCAGAAGCCGAGGACAAAAAACACTAAGCCAGAAGAGCACACGAACCCACGATGGTTCTGCCACAAAAGTCTTCCCTTTACAGATTTCGTCAACAACCACCTTCGCACATTCTGCTGCTGACTCGATCGCCACAACTTGCGACCATTTTTGTTTCTTCCAAGAGACCAAACTCATAAAAATCAAACACCCATAAAATGAAATATGATGATAGCACAATACCTCAGCTAAAAGATCTGGATTGGTGTTTCCGTTTTCGATTAGACCAGGAAACACAATTGTGACACCGACTTCTGAACGTAGCTCAATCCTAAGAGTCTCGTAAAAGTTTATCATAGCGGCTTTACTTGCCTGAATCATTAAGTCAAAGTTAAGTGTAGTGAAAAATGGTGAAACGTAAAACCAAAAAGAAGAAGAAGCATTTTACAGCATATATGCTCATCTTTGGTACTCCTGACCATCCGGCAGGTGATGCGACTGCTACGATCTTTCCTTTGGTTTTCTTAAGATAAGGTATAGCGAAATGTGTCGCATAGACTGGTCCCCAAAAATTAGTATTCTGAAATTAAATAACAACGTTTAAATTTTTAGATGTGAAAATTTATTGCATATGTGAAAAACTACTATCAATACATAAGACTTAAAATGAAAACTAAAAAAGTTATCAACATTGATGTAGTATATTCTCAATCTACGAAGCATGGAATTGGAATCATAATCGGAATTAGAAGTGTGGAAACGAGAGCGTTTTGAATCGCGTAAGCAAATTTTTTAAAAATTTAAAAATTGGGTATGCATTGGAAACATGAATATATATATATATATATATATATATATATATATTTTAAGAATAAACTTTCTTATAAATAAAAAACTAAAATGTTAATATATATATATTTTCACCAATATAGTTTTACTTATGTAAGAATAAATAAAATTATCTAACTAATATTTTCAATAGAAAAATAAAGTGAAGCAAAATATATCAACCAAATGACAATCAAATTAGAATTATTTTGATTGAGGTCTTCTAAATCATTAAAAAGAAAAATAGAAAACTATGGATTTAAAAGATGAAACTAATCTCATTTCTTATGTTTTTAATTTGATTTTTTGTAAATATGGTAAAACTAGATATGAAATTTATTAAGATTCATAATTATTTATATATTGTGATTCCAATTTTGGAACCATAATTTTTATAGCTTTAGAAATGCTTTCAAATTGACTATTTTTGGAATCACGTTTCCACAGTGCTTCCTCATGCTTCTAGAATCTTCTGATTCCGATTGTGATTCTGAAGCGCGAAGCGGTCTTTCAGGGAAACTTCCATGCTTCTTAGATCTCAATTGGTTAGTCTTTTTTTTGCACTCTCAAAATACCACACACGTCATGTTCGTGTCGCAGTCGCTAGCTATGTTATTTTTTGTTTGACAGTCTCTAGCGATAGCGACTTGTTGCTGCAACTAATTGTTGTGTCGTTCGTTTTGTTGTCGTCAGCAACTGATTATTTATTTTACATAATTAATTTAATTTATTATAATTATTTAGTTTATTTAACTTAAGCAACTTACATAATTTAATTAAGTTATTTAGTTTAAGCTTAATTAATTTTTAAATAAAGTATATTTTTCTTATATTTTTTTGTCACATTATTTTCTTATTGCTGATTTTTAAATTATTTTATTTATTGGATTAATTTATTTTATACTAAATAGTTTCAACTTATTTTATGTCCTGAAAATAACTTTATTTTGCTACTTTTATTTAAATTATTTAAATTATATAACTAAATTTTGTTAATTTATATTTTTATTTAATTAAACTATATACTAACTTTATTTTTCTATTTTAGTTAATTTTATTTTTGGAAAAATTTTATTTTAGTTTTAGTTATTTAGTTAATTAATTATATTAATTAAGTTTTTATTTAAATTTTTATATTACTTATAATTTATTTTTTATTAATTAATTTTACTTATAAAAATTTTAAAAAGTAATTTAATTATAGTTACTTAGTTTATATAATTAATTTTTTTTTTTACTTATTTTATTTCTTTGATGATTTGTTGTTCGTTTGTCAGTAACTGACGCAACAACTAAAAAAATAATCAATCACAAGTATTAGAAACAGATCGCTGAAAAAAACAGCAACCTAAAACTCTAATCGCTGATCGCTAATGACTAGTTGCTACTTTTAGTCATTGGGTCAGGGAATGATAAACGAAGAGACCCAAACTCTTAATTTGTTTCAAAAATAATACAAAAGTGTTTTTGTTCCAAAAATCCCACAAATTTGAAATTGTTTAAAAACTTCAAATTTAAAATCTTAAACCCAAAACTAAATAATATCCCCTTTAAAAATAAACCATAAATTTTAATTAGTAAACTCACACCAAAAGAATTTAAACCCTAAACCCTTAAAATTCAATTATTTTTTTTTAATCTCTTAACAAAAACATTTTTATGGCTTTATAAGAATAATTAGGAATGTGATATTTTTGATAGAAAAAGTTATTTTTGGTGATATTTGATGGAATCACTTAATAGTATATTTTATTAGTTTACCATAGTGGGAAGAAGATCCAAGATTTGTGAGTAGTCCTCAAATAACTTGGCTTCTGCAATTCCGGCATTGTTCACCAGATGATCCACTTGCAACACAATTTCATAAGAAACATTTGTCTAAGAAAGTAAGCAATATTAGTAAGTCGAATCGCGAATAACTCACGTCTTCCAAAACGAGAGATTGTTTCTTGAACAAAATGTTTACAATCGTTAATATCTGAGACATCACCACATATTACGGCAACTTCCGGTGATCCCAGACTCCGGCACCGGTCAGCCACCAACCGGAGACGATCCTCTCTCCGAGCTATCACTGTTAAGTAGGCTCCCCTACGAGCATACTCATATGCCAGGTGCTACGCCGCCATAATTCGTTTTCGTTTTACATCAATTCTCTCCTCATTTTTCTTTTTGGTATTATTCACATAAAGATTATTTATATTCATATGATATAATCGTAGCTAACCTCACCAATTCCTGAGGAAGATCCAGTGATGATGACGACTTTTCCGTTAACTTTCTCAGAATCTTTGTATCTCCCAAGTAATCCGAAGAAGAGTTTGAACAGTATTGAAAATGGCATGAACACTAACAAAAACGAAATCGTGACAACAGGAAGAACAATGTTAAGTATCTTATTGATCATACCCATTTTCAATTGACCTTGTGATTCTCTTTCACCAAAGGCTATCTAATTTATAAACATTTTGAGTTCTTTTCTGTTCAAATGTCACTGTCTTAGAATTAATTTTTTAAAATTAAATGGATTTTATAAAGCTAAAGGAGAATCTCTAAATCATGATTTGGTATCTTTTGGTATGCTCCCTGTTTGTCCTCATCCAACTTATGTTGTAAATTAACTATTTCTCAACTTGGTTTATCTCATAATTGTCCAAAACCCTCATAATCAACAATAAATATTTTATTGATTCATACCAAAAATCGACTTTTGTTGAGTGTGAAATTGCAAAAATTAGGACATGACATTTTACTCGAAATCTAAATTGGAATTGACCTGAAAAACCCGATACAAACACTTAACTGTGTCATTTTTCTTTAACCAATCAAAAATGGTGTTGTACTTTAAGACTATTAGAAAGTCTGGTGCATGAATTATTCGACCGTGTCACTTTTTCTAGTTTATAAAAATAAAAAATAAAAAACAATAAATCTCACTTGGCAATAAACCATAACAGAGTCACAAGGAACCAAGTCTTAAGAAATCCAAAGTCTCAGTGTGGCACGGTGGGTCACGGGTCTTTGGGAATGTCCAAGTCCATCAAGATATATTCTTTTTGGAGAAAATTTCTATAGATTTTTCTATGGATTTTTTTGGCCCAAATTATAATATGTCGTCGGTTCAATTTTTAAAATTCAACCGAACCAGAACCGAAACTGAAATTAATTTCGGGTAGATTTTATTTCCCTTCAGCTCGCACGTTTAACGGTTCTGTGAAACGTCTACAAAGCGATCTATAACGTTTCGTGAACGCTTTTAGAGAGAGTTTGCGAATATTAAACATGTTTTCGGTGAATACCTTTGTGCGTTTTCGCAAAATGTTTTGTGCGTTTTTTAAACGCTATTTTTGCAAAACATTTTAAACATCCTTTGCAATTCGTTTAAATATCAAACGCTATTATTTCATTGTCTGAATACTAATTATGTGTTGCTTCTGTTTCCTTTTCAAATATCTTCCTATAAAAACTAGGATGTCATCATTGAGACTCCCTTAGTGGGCGATCTACCAAAAGGTGACGCTACTGGAGGTCCTGGGGGGGGGGGGGAAAGGG
>OVBE01001008.1:29755-40196 GCA_900406425.1 Iberis pinnata
GTCACGGTCTCTACACTGAACACCCGCCAGTTGGACCCTACCGTGGGGTTCAAACGATTTTGAGTCTGGTCACTCCAGGGTTCGCTCCGGATATTTTAATGGAAAATACTTCAAAACATGGCAACACAAGATGCATTTATACTTGACTACACTCAAGTTAGAGAAGTATCTCTCTGAAGATAAGCCAAGTGTTACTGAGGGAATCACTAATGCGCTAACATTAGCAAGTGTTGAATCCTGGATCCACAGGGATTTTCTGTGCAATGGCCGGATCCTAAACCGCATCATTGACAATATGTACCAAGTTTATAGTGACTATAAATCCTCCAAGGCACTCTGGATGTATTTGGAGAAGAAGTACAAATCCAAAGATGCAGGATGTCAGAAATTTGCGACTGCAAAGTTTCTCGACTTCCAAATGGTAGACTCCAAGCCCAGTATAGAGCAAGTAGAAGTTCTACAACTGGTATGCCATGAGAGAGTGGCCGAGGGAACGTCGCATGATGAGAACTTCATCGTTAACAACTTCATCCATAAGCTTCCCTCAGGATGGCTGGACTTCAAGAACTATCTCAAGCATAAGAAGGCGATGTTTCTTGAAGACCTGATCATGAGGTTGCGGATTAAGGACATAAATTGCAGTGTAACCGGAATCGGAATTCGGATTCATGAACATACCGTCAACGTGGCTATCCACAAAGGTAAGGGCAAAGGGAAAGTTGTGGAGAAGCAGCCTTTCAAAGCCAACCCTCTACAAATTTCAAGAAAACGAATTCTCCGAAGAAATATTGCAAAGGAAAGTTTAAGAACTGTGGCAAAAATGGTCAGAAATCTAAAGTGTGTCAGAGCAAGGCAAAATTCAGGAAATCTCAAGCTAACTTAACCGAGGAAGACTTGTGCGCTATAGTCACAGAAGTCAACACGGTTGAAGATAACCCGAAGGACTGGTTGTACGATACAGTTGCCAACACTAACATCTGCATTGATAGGGGTATGTTTAGTACATATATGATGACTCTGAATTTTTACGGATTTTACATACCAATTAGCATCAATTCTGAGTAGTGAGTAGTCATCCAAGTTCCTGAGGATGTGGGTAGACTAGGGTTGATGTTCTGGGTTTGCCTTAGTACCTAAGTTGTTTGTTCTTAGATCCCTTCTGTTCCACCTTAGCTTCATGCTAATTGTACTTCAACACCGGAAGGTGAGTCATTGAAGGTGACCGGACCAAGGTGGCTTCAGAGATTAGTTTCCCCTTCTCTGGTAATAGATGTTGGGAAACTTGTTGACTAGAGTAGTAGTTGTTAATGCTTGCTAGGTAGTCACCGTCTATGATGACAGTTGAGTCTGTGATTGCTTTGCTTGAGATTGGATGCCAAAGAATTGGAATTGATTGTATATGTAGCTAATGTCTAAGGGTCAGCTCATTGTTTGAGGTATGTTAGGTGCTTAGGTAACCCAAGATAGATCCTTAGTCAATTACCCTATGTCCTCAGGAATTACTTTACATTGTTTGCACATTTCACCCTTTCTTGCTTTTACTCTGTTTTGCATTTAAGTGTTTTATGCTTATTTCTGTCTTTATGCTTTTTATGTTCATTTGCACTTAGGACCTTTTAGCAACAACCCCCTTTAAACACTAGCTTGACTTTAAAGCATCCATTGCATTCCAGATTCTTAGTACACTCCCATTATGGATTGACAAACCCATCTATACTACAACGATGGGTGATTGATACCCATTAGGTTTAAAAACCTATTATCACAATAAAAGAAAGCAAGACTGAAGAACAACTACTCATGGGAAACAAGGCGTATTCCAATATTATCGATCGTGGAACTGTTGTGATGAAGTTTACTTCCGGAAAGGAAATCAAACTCCAAAACGTGAAGCATATGGCCGACTTGAGGAAAAATCTGATTTCTAGGACTAAGATGAACAAGGCTGGATTTTCCATCAACTTTAGCTCCGACAAGCTGATTCGCAGGAAATATGGGGTTTATCTGGGTAGGGGTTATGTTAAGGGAGATCTGATCAAAATGTGTGTTGAGCCAGTTCTCCATAATGAAAAGGGTAGTTATTAAAATGTTGCTTTGGCTTCTAATGTAACCGAAAATGTTTCCAACATTAATAACAATTCCGTTGCTAATTTGCTTGAGTCTTTTAATATTTGGCATGAAAGATTAGGACATATGAACTATTAATCAATTCAAAGATAGATGAACATGAATCTGATACCAAAGTTTAAAACAAGCAAAGAAAAATGTTAAGTGTGCGTACAAGCCAAACTCACAAAAACACCCTCACCCAAAGTCGAAAGAACTACTAAACCTCTAAGTTTTTTTTTTTTGAACTACTAAACCTCTAAGTTTAATACACACAAATTTTGTGTGTTTTAAAATATCTACGAATTAGAGGTGGCAAAAGGTACTTTGTGACATTTATAGATGATCACATGAAGTATTATTATATATGTTTATTACATAGCAAATACGAAGTTTTGGAGAAATTCAAAGACTATAAACGAGAAGTTGAAAATCAACTAAATAAAACCAGAAAAATGGTTATAAGTGATAGAGGAGGAAAATATAATGGACCTTTCAATGAATTTTGTCAAGAACATGGCATTATCCATTAGACAACCGCTCCCTACTCACCTGAATCTAATGGAGTTGCAGAAAGAAAAAACGGAACTCTAAAAGAGATGATGAATGCAATGTTGTAAGAATCTGGGGTAGCCCAGAACATGTGGGGGGAAGCTCTGCTTACCAAAAATTATATCCTCGACAATATACCGCATAAAATTATGGGAAAACTCTCTATGAACTTTGGAAAGGTACCACACCATCATATAAATAACTGAAAGTGTTGGGGGTGCCTGGAAAAAGTGGCAGTACCTCCTTTGAAGAAGTCACAGTTGGACCAAAAACTGTGGATTGTATTTTCATATGATATGCACTCAATAATACTGCTTACCAATTCCTGGTTTATAAATAAGACATTTCGGATATCCATGTAAATACCTTAGTGGAATCAAGGAATGCATCTTTCTTTAAACACATATTTCCATGCAAGGACAAAACAAATCCAAAGCGGACACGTGAACAAAGATATGCAAGCTCCTCTGTAAATGAGGGAAGCACTTATGAAACTTCAAATGAAGCAGAAGATGAAGTAGATGAACCTTGGCGTAGCAAAAGAGCTCGTAAGGAAAAATCTTTCGACGATGATTTCTTGATGGTATTTCGCTCTAAGAATGAACCGAGAACTTATTCAGAAGCCATGTCTACACCAGCCGCACCTTCTTGGAAAGCTTCTTGGATAGAAGAGGTCAATAGTGAAATGGACTCCATTATGCAAAATCATACATGGGAGATAACCGACTTACCGCAATGAAGTAAATGGATTTTCAAAAAAAAATTGAAAACTGATGGCTCAGTAGATAAGTACAAAGCTAGGTTTGTTGTACAAGAATTTCGGCAAAAAGAAGGTCTGGATTTTTTTGACAAATATTCTCTAGTAACGAGAATAACCTCAATTAGAATGTTGATTAGCATTGCGGCATTGAGGGCCCTAGAAATACATCAAATGGATGTTATAACCACTTTTTTAAATGGTGAATTAGAAGAGGAAATATACATTAAAAACTCAGAAGGGTTTGTTATTCTTGGATAAGAAAAAAAGTTTGTCGACTTGTAAAGTCGTTATATGGGCTTAAACAAGCACCAAAACAATCGCATGAAAAGTTTGACAATGTCATGATGTCCAATGGCTTCAACATTAATGAATGTGACAAGTGCATCTATTTCAAAATACATCAGATGAATATATTTTGTTATGTTTGTACGTGGAAGATATGCTCATTATTGGAAACAATAAAGTCATAATCAAACAAACATGCTTCAAGGAATATTTGACATGAAATACTCATCATTAGAAACTCTGACGGAATCATATTTGTCTCAAGCTCATTATACTGAAACGATACTTGAGAGCTTCAAAAACTAGTCTAGTGGAACAAAAAAAACTTCGGTGGATGCTCAACTTCACTTAACTAAAAATTCTGGTGAAGCAGTGTCACAACTGGAATATGCAAGGGTGATTGGCAGTCTAATGTACTTAAGAAATTGTACAAGACCCGATTTAGCGCACGCGGTAAATGTACTTAGTCGCTACACCAGTGATCTAGGACATAAATATTGGAAAGCCATAACTAGACTGTTGAGATATTTACGTTAAAAGAAAATTATGGTTTGCATTATGGTAAAGAACCAGCAGTTTTAGAAGGATACAATGACGCAAACTGGATTTCAGACTCTAAAAATTCAAAATCAATGAGTGGATGTAACTTTACACTAGGTGGTGCAACAGTGTCCTGGAAATCTTCCAGACAAACTCTGTTAGCCAGATCGTCCATGGAATCAGAATTTATAGCTTTAGACAAAGCTGTCGAGGAAGCAGAATGGCTTCAAAACTTTCTGGAAGATATACCGATGTGGGAAAAACCAATGCCAGCATCACGTGTACACTGTGATAGTCAATCATCTTTCACCCCTTCTTGCTTTTACTCTGTTTTTCACCTTTCACCCTTTCTTGCTTTTACTCTGTTTTGCATTTAAGTGTTTGATGCTTCTTTCTGTCTTTATGCTTTTTATGTTCATTTCCACTTAGGACCTTTTAGCAACAACCCCCTTGAAACACTAGCTTGACTTTAAAGCATCCATTGCATTCCAGATTATTAGTACACTCCCATTATGGATTGACAAACCAATCTATACTACAACGATGGGTGATTGATACCCAATAGGTTTAAAAACCTATTATCAATTTGGCGCCATTGCCATTTGGGATTTGTTACTAAATTATGGATTTTGGATCTATTCAGATCAAACTTTTCTTTTACATTTTTACTCACCAGTCTACCTTGTTTGCTTTGTTTTCAGGTACCTGCTTAGCAGTGTATGAACCTGAGAAGCCGATGACCAAATGACTTGCTTCCACTCGTAGACGACATCAGAGCTCTTGAACAAGAACACTCTCGGGCAAGACGTGAACACGAACGTGCGGAACACTTGAGAAGGTTGAACCTCAACATGGCAGACAACGTTGACAGAAAAAACCAGAACACCATCGGTGCTAGTGACAACCCAAACACTCACACCGTCAGACATGGAATCAATCCACTTGTAATCCAGAAAAACAACTTCGAGATCAAGCATAGTCTCATTGCTATGGTCTAGAGCAGCATGTTCAATGGGCTACCTTTGGAAGACCCACTTGATCACCTAGATGAGTTCGACAGGTTTTGCAGTTTGACAAAGATGAACGGTGTGAATGAAGATGCATTCAAGCTATGCCTCTTCCCATTCTCATTGGGGGAGAAGGCACATCAGTGGGAGAAGTCACTCCCCAAGAACTCCATCACAACATGGGATGGCTACAAGAAGGCATTCCTTGCGAAGTTCTTCTCCACTTCACGAACAGCACACTTGAGGAATGACATTTCAGGGTTTGCACAGAAGACCGCTGAAACCTTTTCTGAAGCCTGAAGCGTTTCAAAAACTACACTATGCAATGCCCCCATCACGGCTTGAGCAAGGCTTCCTTACTCATCACACTCTACAGAGGTGTCCTACCTAATATCTTAATGTTGCTGGATACTGCAAGTAACAGGAACTTCCTCAACAAAGGAGTTGATGACGGATGGGAGTTGGTTGATTACCTTTCCCAGTGTGATGGGGTCTACAGTGAGGACTACGACAGAACACCCCGAGGTCTTTCTACATCTGATGATGGCACTAAGAAGGAGATAAAGACGCTGAATGAGAAGTTGGACAGGTTACTCCTAGGTCAACAACATCAAGTTCACTTCAAGCTGCCGAAGCTTAACAACAACAAGATGTGTGCTATGTGCAGAACCAAGGGGGTTACAACAAAGGATACTTCAAGTACTCTAACAACCCTGGTCTTTCTTACAGAAGCAACAACGTTGATAATCCTCAAGACCAAGTGTACCCACCTCAACAGCAGAAGAACTCTCAACCCTTCAACAACTTCAACCAGAACAGAGGATACTACCCCAAGCAGCAACAACAAAATGGTTTTCAACAACCACATCAACAACAACTTACTGGTGTACCTTCTGGTTTCTCATCTAATCAACCTCCTGCTCAACCCTTCAACATAGAAGCAACCCTACAACAACTACTTCAAGGTCAAACTGCTTATGCAATGGATTTATCAAAGAAGTTTGGCGAACTTCAACACAAGATGGATACATCCTTTGGTGCAATCTATTGCAAGATCGACAATCTCACCTCCAGGGTCACCACTCTTGAAGGAAAAATCGCATCAACTTTAACTTCTGCAAATGGTCATCTACCAGGAAAGTCCGTGCAGAACCCAAAAAATTACGTCAACATCAGTGCCGTTTACCTTCACAAGCTGTCTTCTCCCACCACTCCAACTTTCACTGAGGACAGTGTGGATTTAGTTGGGGGGGGGGGTTCGTGTTTAAACAAAGCTGAAGAAGATGAGCCTGCAATAACCAACGCACAGAAGCCATTCCAACCTCCACCAGAAGTGATCACGGAACCATCGCTTACTGAGCAATCATCTATTTCACAACAGAAGGACGCACCCTTTATTCCACCATTATACGTTCCGAGGTTACCTTTCCCTTCGAGATTCAAGAAGGAAATTATAGCAAAATAAACTGAGTTTTTGCAAAATCCATGAAGGAAGAAGTAACTCAATAAGAGGTGGAACCAACTGAAGAACGCAACTCATTGATAACGACAAAGCAAGAAGACCCTGGTTCGTTCACACTATCGTGCTCACTTGGAACTTCCACTTTCGATGAATGCCTTTGTGACCTGGGAGCTTCAGTCAACTTTATGCCTATGTCCACTGCCAAAAGGTTAGGACTGGATGATTTTAAGACCTCACACATAAATCTGAAGATGGCAGACAGATCAGTCAGGCATCCTGTTGGCATATTGGAGAGCTTACATATCAAGATCAAGGATGTAACAATACTCACAGACTTTGTGGTATTGAAGATGGATGAAGAGCCTANCGGTTGGAGCTGTAATCAACATCAAGAAGGGTCACATTAAGCTGAACATAGGGAGAGGACCAAAGATGATCTTCAACATAAAGATTAACCCCAAGGATCTCACTGCCCAAAGTCAGCTGGTATCTGAATGAAGACAACCCGAAGAATGGGTACTCAAGTGTTGAAGAAACTGAAGATGGATTGGGAAAGGAATCAACGAAGTCTGTAATGTACTATGAAGTCTTCAAGCCTGTCAAGGAACCTGATAAAGGATTTTCTGCTGAAGTGAAGAAAATCAGGACATTGGAAATGTCCAAAGGTGAAGGAAACCTTAAGGATCCAGGAAAAGGAATTCCTGAGTTCAAACCTCAACCTGAACATGTGCCACCTCTTAAGCCACCTTCGAACATTCCAATCTCTAAAAAATACTTTGAGCCTCAAGTCCGAACCTTGGAAATAAAAACTGGAGACCAAGTGTTCTTACTCAACAAAAGGTTCAAGTACTATTTGGGAAACGTGGACCCAATATGTTCTAAGACCTTCATGATCAAGGAAGTACTTTCAAAAGAAGACATCATACTTGCTGTAGAAGTTGATGAAAAACCAAAACTGAACTCTAAGGTTGATAAGAACTACGATAAGGGAGCTTTCTCAGAAAAGACCTCGATTCTCTCCGGAGAACCGTCTCAGGGTCACTAATCCTAAAAACAGGAAGTCAAGCTTAATGAATTAAAACGAGCTCACTTGGGAGGAAGTCCCATGTCTATCTTTGTAAATATTTCAATTTCAATGTTTATAAATTTTAAGTATTTGATTTAACGCGTTTTACTTTCATCTTGTTTTGGTGTCTTAGGTACTTACGGATTGAGTTAGAGAAAAGGAATGGGACATGGGTGATATGCATTTTCAACATGATGATCAAAGTAAGAGGATGACCGGATCAATGCGTTTGCAACAACTTAGATTGATCCATTCCTAATCCGGGATCGATCCACACTAACGTCAGGATTGATCCCATAAATAGTGAAGTGATCGATCCAATGCACGGCATGTGATCGATCCAATTAGTCCGTAATTAATCTCGGGATCGATCCAGGGAGTAAACATGATCGATCCATCTAAGCGCATCAACAAACATGTGATCGATCCCAATCAATGCCAGGATCGATCCAAATGCACAACGCAAGATAGATCCCAACACGTAATGTGATCAATCCCATTGATCCAACTACATATCATGTGATCGATCCGCACCTCTACACCGGGATCGATCTATGCGTTCGAACGTCATCAAACCCGTTATTAAAGATGCGATCAACCTGAGAAAAACGAGAACAATTCAAACCAAGGGAGAGTAAATTTCGATCAAAGCTCTTCTCACTCAAAGAAAAAGCTACACCTCCATTCCCACTTGCCCACTTACATCCTTTTATCCCATGGACAAAGCATCACCTCTCTTACACCACCACTAAGGGAAGTGACCACTCAAGCTTTCCACGATTCCTTACACAACCCACACCCCAATGTTCCCTCTTTACTCCTCCACCAAAAACTTCCACTCACCACCTATACCCCCAAAAATCGCCATTGGCTATATATAAGGGAGTACCTCTAACTTCTTCTTTCATCAAATTCAAAACCATTTTCTATAAAAACTCTTTTGGTTTCTCCAAGGCATTTCATCAAGTAGCATTTCTCTAAAAAAGGAATTTCTCAACAAGCTCTCACTATTGCAAAAATCGGAACACAATGCCGTGCAACCATCAAGTGGGATATTCGGAAGAAGAAATCTATGGGATGTTGATGCAACTGGACTTCACGGGGTCAACGTTTCCCGATCTCGAGACTCTGAACACTCTTGACATCCGAAGAGAGGTCCAAGACATGCTAGGACAGATGATGATATCAAACATAGTCAACCGTAACCATGAAGCATACCAAGAGGAAACTTGCATGTTCCTTGCATCCCTACGAGTAGTCTACTGTTTCGACGATGATGCCATTGATGACACTTTTGGAGGTGTTATAACTTTCAAAACTTTGGATGGGGAAACAAAGAGAGTCACTTTTGGAGACCTATGGGAAATATACGGTTTTATGTGGATGAAGTACCAATCGAATAATTTCGAAATTGCTGAGGAAGAAGTAGAGTTCGTTTGGAATGAGATAGCAGCGGACAACTTTCAATAAGGGCAGAAAAAAGCTCTAGCATCCGCCACCCATCCATAAGATACGTAAAACAAATCCTAGCGCATTCATTCTATGCTAGGAAGGACACTGACACAGTAGACAAGCAAGAACTGAGGTTCCTGCGAATCGGTGTTGCTCGCCGGTTACGCAACTCCTTGCATAACCAGCATATGTTTCCCAACTTAAGCCGGCTTCAACCTTGCTCCCTCAAACTGTTCTTAGAGGGAATTTTGGGGTACAAAAATATGGCACAGGACGGACCAGAACTAAGCATCGGAGGGTGGATAACACCAATTTTCAACAGGCTTCGGATACGACCTAGAGGACGCATCTACCCATCGAGACAGATGAACATGGATTAGCTGGTGGAGACGCGATTCATATACGAGCTAGAATACCAGAGGCAAGGAGTGCTATTACTTCCCGACCGCGGAAGGATCGCCTTCGAACAGGATCATAATCTCGGGTTCCGTCATGACTTCTATGATTTGAGGAACATCATCTCACATATAGCGCCCATGGGATCAGCTATGGACTCCTTCTTGAACCTTCACCTAGGTGACTAGGCCGACCGAGGTTCATCTAACCCCCTCCTCCATTGTCTAATCCGCTTGTTATGCTTTGAACCTTGTTTCCTTGCTGTGATTTCTGTTTCTGTTTGTTGCTCATGATTAAAATGTCTTTAAATGCTTTATCTCTATCATGTCCTTCCTAGAGTCCAATCCTGATTTTGGATTACAAAGAGTCTGTGCAATTCGAGTTTGGGGGAGGATTCGGAAGGACACCCCTTATTATCTAATGAAATCTTCTTGTTTGTTCCTTTGTCTCCAACTTGCAATGCATTTCTTACAATATCAATTAGCATTCAAAAACCCATAAAAATCTGAAAATTTTTCGAAAATTATTCTTCAAAAACAGAGTGTCATTTGCATTTCACGTAGTTGTATATAGGATGTTGCACATGTTTAGGGAACTAGGAAGGTGATAACCTTGTAAATATGTTGTTTTCTCATAAAGTGTTAGTGCCCTGGTTGTTAGTTGCCTAATGCATCCTGAAATTATCTGAAGTAAAACCGCACCTTACTTGGAATGTGAATTTGAATGATCACTTATCTCCTGAAGCATGTTGTAATTTGAAGTTTGTTCCTATCTATTAGAACTTGAATTTTAATGCTTAATTATCATGTTTGTGT
>OVBE01001009.1:0-13679 GCA_900406425.1 Iberis pinnata
AAATCTTCAGGTGGATAATCATTCAAAGCTTGTTTTCCTTTTAAAAAGTTTTTTTTTTATTTCTTCTTAGTGCTTGCCCATGAGGAAGAAATCTTCTGTGACAGTCAAACCAACTAGTCTTTCTACCATTTGGTAGTTGAAAAGATTTAGTTTCATCCATACAAATTGGACATGCCAATCGTCCATGTGTTGTCCATCCAGATAACATGCCGTAAGCTGGAAAGTCGCTAATCGTCCACATGAGGACTGCTTTAAAATTGAAATTTTGATTCAGAGATACATCATACGCCTCAATTCCAGTGGACCATAATTCTTGTAACTCATCAATAAGTGGTCGAAGAAACACGTCAAGACTTGCTCGTGGATGTTTTGGTCCAGAATTCAATACTGTAAGAAACAAATACTCTTTCTTCATACATGTACCCGAAGGCAAGTTATATGGAGTCATAATTACTAGCCATAATAAATGATTATGAGACATACCAAATGGATTAAATCCATCCGTACATAATCTGAGATACACATTTCTTGGTTCCTCAGCAAATTGAGGATGTATCGATTGAAAATTTTTCCACTCGGCTGCATCAGATGGATGACACATTTTCCCTTTTTCTGAATCATGCTCAGTGTGCCATCTCATTGCTGTTGAAGTTCGCTCGCTTTGATACAACCTCTTTAATCTATCAGCTATAGGAAGATACCACATATGACTATAAGGTATCTTTGTTCGCCCCTCGCTAGACTTCCATCTTGCTGCTTTACAAAATTTACACTTATCCAATTTTTCATCTTCTTTCCAAAAGATCATGCAATTTTCTAAGCACACATCAACTGTGTCAAATGGGAGACCTAAATTACGCATTAATTTCTCGGTCTCGTAATATAAACTAGTTGACTGATTTCTGTTTGGCAGATATTCTGAAAATAGTTTTGCCCACGAGTCCATGCATTTCTCACCAATATTATAATCTGCTTTAATATTCATAAACCGAGCAGCTAAAGACAATCGTGATTGAACTTCATTGCAACCATCATATAGCGGATTTTTAGCAGCTTCTAACATATTGTAAAAGTTTTTTGCCTCTTGGTTAGGTTCCTCAACATTTTGATAACCCCTATGAACATAGTTATCAAAAGTTGCGGTACCTTGAAATGCATTATTCACCATCTAAACATGTCTATCATCATCATTTTGATAATTAGATTCTTTTACATTACTACCACTAGCATGATTTGTATTACCTAAATCAACATTTAACTCTTCTCCATAATTGTACCAAACATAATAATTTGGCATAAACCCTCTACTATATATATGAGTCCAAATTTTACGTGCAGAGAGAAACTTAGTATTCTTACAACTAATACAAGAGAAGTAAAATTTACCACCACTAATTTTAGAGACTGATTTGCGACTAATCGTTTTTCAAAAAGTTCAGTTGCAAAACAGTCACTCTTTTTGCAACTAATTAGCAACTACATTGCTAAAACACAAAGCAGTCGCTAAATGGTCACAAAAATAGCCACTACTTTACCTCTTCATGTTTTCGGCTCCTTTTACCAACTGTTTTGCGACTAATTTTTGACAGTGTCAAAATAGTTGCAAAACAATCGCAAATTAGTCTCTAAATTTAGCCACCAACAGTGCAGTCGCTAAAATCATTGGCTATTCTGCTATTTTCTTGTAGTGCGCATGACTAACATGAGATATTTTAAGCGGTGTTATTTATTAATTGATTTTAAATCAACTTTATTTAATTTATAATAGTGTTATTCAATATATTATTTTAATCTCTATTTTAAAACCTAGTGTTATTGATTAGTGTTATTCGATCAAAGATTTTAAATCAAATTTTAAAATTTAGTGTTATTCAAATCATAAAGTATTTATTAAAATCTTGTATTAAGAATTTGAAATGACTTATGATATAGTTCTATTAATAAATATATAGATTGAAAATCTAAGCTAAATTGCTGAGATTTCTAAAATCTTTTCAAATGAATCCTATAAATATTTAAAAATCTCTACAAATGACTCTTGTAGACATTTAAATTTTGATGATTTTAAATATAAAGTAATTAATTTAAAATCAATGATTGAATAACATCCTTACAAAAACAAAACAAAACTAGTAAAGCTAAGCAGATTGAGGTTTAGAAGTGCCAATGCAATAATTAAGCAACGAAGAAAAAGAGTAAACAAGAGAAAAAATAATACAATGAAAATGTCATCAACCAAAAAAGTAATGACTTTTAGGATAGGCAATTGATTGGTGAGGCTATCAGTAATTTAAGAAATGATTTTAAGGTAAGATCACCAATCATTAGTTGAAAATAACTCCATGTTAAATCACTTCCTAATGAAATATCAATCAAATCTCCCAACCTTGATAATACATTAGCAAGCTTGCATTACAAGATTATTTAGCCTATTAGATATCCTAGTCATCAATTTTTATTGGTTAGGAATGAAAAACCAAACTTGAGGTTCGTTCAAAATTTCATCAAATACCGTCCGCATATAAAATGCCAGTAAAAGAGATTTTGATTAGCTACTTTGAAATCTCATCAATATGACATCCTAAGTTTGTGGAATAAAAGTAATAAAAAATCTAAGCACTAAAAGTTAGTCCCTAAAAAATCTCATCAATATAACCTCATCAATTTACCAAAATCTTGAGTCTATTGAAGAACTATTCACTATAGTCAAAGGAGATGAAAAAGAGAGAAGAAGATGATCAACATAATAAAAAGCATAACTTTGATAGATTAATTGCTCAACATAACAGAACTAGGATTCAAAAGCCGAAAGTGCCTTACAAACTTCAATCAAGGTTTTTGATTCTAAAAAGTTCTCAGACTTTTCTTTCTTGTAGTCTTTAAGTCTCTCTAAGTTAAACAAAAAATTGCTTAAATAACCAACGAGATAAGAACCAGGTCAACCTAAGCCAAATTGGTTGACTTGGTTATGTTGGCTTATGAAGACCAAACTTAGCCAGGCCAAGTTGGTGGCCAAGTTTCATGTGTGCCAACCGTGCTTGGTCTTGAAAACTCGGTAAGGCAGAAGTTGGTGATCGAGTGAAATTGGAGAGTCAGCCAAATAGAGAAGACCTAGATCGGATGAAAGATTTGGTCAAGTAAATTCTTCATCGAGCATAATTGATGGCCGAGAATGGTTATACCCTTGTCGAGAGCCTATGACCATGTTTAGAGATTTAATCGATCGGGAAACAGTTACTAGCCGAGAATGGCTAGGGCCCAACAGACTTTGATGTTGGTTTATCCCAAGCTTCAGTTAGATGGGCCAAGTTGGTGGATGAGATTGGATTTTGACTGGTGGATTTTCTTATTACTACAAACTTTCTTTGATCCATGTCTTCTTTTTGCTCTATGCTTCCATTTTTTGTACATAAACAAATAACCTATTTACATGTAAATGGACACTATCATGAAAACCTATCAAAACCAAATGTGCTAAAATACAATAACGTGAACTCCTACGTTCTTTCCTTTTGCTTGTCTTCAAGAAAAAAAAAGTCTATCTAGAGGAAGAAATTTTAAAGAGGGAGCTCAAATATGTTAAACTTTCGTTAAAAATCTCATTGAATTAATTTCAAGATTTAACGATAATCTCACAGGAAAATCACTGAGAAAGACATAAAATGATTCCAAGATGGAACTGCCAGCGACGAGTAGTTTTCAAGATAGTTTAGACACTGAGGAAATTTCAACATAAGATTTTCCTTGGTGTTTAATTTTGATGGAGATGACGAAGTTGTGGGAGTTCTTGCAAGATTAACAAGCTTTTGACGTGTTTGTGTGAACAATTCCTTATCCACACAACGTTATCATGTCATTGTAGCATAGATAAGGTGTCAATCCAAATGGGTGTAATGCTAGCAATCAGAATGCAATTGGAACTAATGATTCAAGTTAAATATGAAAATGGGGGGTTTTTCTTACAAGTCCTAAGCAAACAAAACATGTAGAAAACAAAAACAGGAAACATGAAACAAATACAAACATGCATTGGCAGATACTAAGCATAAACAGAAAGAAAGTAAAATGGGTAAAGATGCAATCAAGTGGAAAGCAGTTCCTGAGAACAAGGATAATTGACTAGAAATCCTTCCTGAACTACCTAAGTACTAACATATCTCATACAATAAGCTAACCACTAGACAACAAATTCATATGCAACCAAGTCCAATGTGTTGGTAAATGGTTTCAAGCAAAGCAATCACCAGACCTAACTCTCGTTAACGGTACACTGCTAAGCAGGCATGAGGAACCAATCTATTAAATCCAATAAGCACCCTAAACATCTAATCTCTTAGGCTAGGATGTGCAAATCTCTGAAATCACCATGTTAAGGTATTTCATTGAACACCTTCTGGGTACTGAAATACCTAATATCAGATTTCAGTTGATCAGAAAGAAATCAACATGAAGAGTAATGAAACAGAAGGGATCTAGATGCAAAACATCTTAGGTACTTAGGAAGAACATGATATCAACACTAGTTTATCTCATCCTCAGGAACCTAAGGTAACTACTCACTAAGCATGTTTGGTGCGAAATCAGTAAAACATGAAAGCATAGCTACTAAGGAAAACATGAAGATCAAAAGTCAAAGATGAAGAACACCAAGAACACTAACCCAGAAAACAGAGTATCAATGAAATAGTAGTGAAAACAGAGAAAGTGATCAAGGTAAAAACAAGATTAAAAGCATAAAATGTAAATCAATATGCACAAGATAGTTCACAGCCCTAATCTAAGCATGAAAATGAAGAAAATAGAAGATAAACATAAACTTAATCAAAATCTAGGTTTAGAACATAAAGAACATCAAGAACAAGTAGAGAGAAAATAAAACCTAAGATAAAAGCTAAAAATGGAAATAAGAAAGAATATCCACGAAATGGAGGCATTTAGGGCTTTTATAGTGTTCAGAGAAAAACCCTAAAAGGCATAAAAGACAAAAGCAATGATCAAACTAGGTCTTGGGTCTGGTCCATCATGATTCGAAGTTGGTCGGGTCGGAGCTGCTTAGCTCGATCGTGATGTGATCGAGCCATGTAGAAGACGTGATCAAGGCAAAAGGGTGCATGTGGTCGAGCCAAATCTGTCTTGGCTCGATCGTGGGATCGAGGTGCTAAGAGATTGAGGTGGGCTCACGATGATCGAACCGCATGTTGCTGTGGTGATCGAGCCAAAGGTGGAAGACGAAAGACGATCGAGTTGCTTGGACGAGGTTGCGGCTGGAACGAATTGATCGAGCCGTGAAGATGCGGCTCGATGGCGATGATCGAGCTGCTGGCCTGTTGATCGAGCCAGCTTTAGTTTGGATCGACACGTTGTTTGATTCAGCTTTGTCGTTTCGGGCTTGGCTCTTCCTTTCCCTTCTCCTTGTCCAAATTTTCACTTACGTTCTGAAAACTCCTGAAAGTCCTGAAAAATCTCCAAAATGCAAGTGTATGCAAGTGCTAATGCAAAACTTCCTAAAAATTGCAAACTTGCTAATAACATCTATAGATGCAACATATGTACAACTAAAAGACCTTAAAATGATGCTAAATGACTTCCTAAAATCACTAAAATGTAGAGACATCAACTCCCCAAACTAAATCCTTGCTTGTCCTCAAGCAAGTGATTCAGAAGTTTGGACGAGAGGTTTGAAAGTGGGAACTCAGAACCAAAATATGCTGCTAACATAAGTAATATAAATGTCCATGTTACTAGTTCTAGAACACAATCCTAAACTCATCCTACTTAAAAACCTTAGCTATACTCATCACAAATCATTACATATTAGTTCAAACTTCCACAATGCATTCAAATTCATTTACCCCTTTAACATTCATTAAGCAGGAACCATGGATCAAGTCATGTGCGTTCAATGAATTCATTTGGTCAAAGGACATGTTAAAGAGTAAAAATGACCCCTTCATGCAATGGCTAAGAATTCAGAATATGGTTCCCTGAAAAGGGAATGAGCTTTAGCAGAAGGCTAAAGGTAAGAACACTTAGATGCATACATAAACAAAATCTCACCTACCAAATGCTAATGAAACCTAAGTTTTCTTGATTCTACCCGGTAGGAGATCCTATTTCTACCTTTTTAAAAATTCGAAGTGATCTTACTTGTTCACGTTTTTCCCTTTTCATCTTTTCCTTAACTGCTCTTAGGAGAGGGTTCTTCTTATTTGACTGCTTGCGGATTTAGGAACTTCCTTACTTCGATGCTTATGGTTTTTGACCTTTCTTATTTGCATTAAATTCTTAGGTTTTACCCTTTTCAATTCATTGTCATATCCTTTTCTGATTTTGCACTAACCATATCTTTCAGATTGTTTTTCCCCCAAACCCTTTACTAGCACATTATGTTTATTTTCCATTCCTCTCCTAAGGTCCATTACTCTACCCTTCGTTTTATCAGCTACCCACATCCTTTCATTTATTTCCAAACCAACCCCAACTCCCAAAATCGAATCCCATTTAGTCCTATATAGTCCAAAAAGCATGAACTAGAACTACATGAGATTCTATTTCTGTCAGTTTGAACCTAACACTTTCTACCAAGCTCATTCCATAAAAGACCTGAAACTCAGTAGTAAAGTCATGGCATGAAAGAAGGCAAGGTTCAAGGGTACGGATTATACTTGGGTTAAAAAGAGTGGCAAAATGGTAGAAGATAACCCAAATATGTATATACTATCCATGATTTCAAATCCAACACACAAGCATGATAATTATATGTCAGTTTTAAGTTCTAATTGATATGGACAAACTTCAAATCACAACATGCTTCATAAGATAAAGAATCATGCAAGTTCACATGCCAAGCATGGTGCAGTTTTACTTCAAACTAAATCAAGATGCATTAGACAACTAATAACCAGGGAAATTATACTTTCTGAGAAAACAACATACTTACAAGGTTACTATCATCATATTTCCCTATGCATATGCAAATGACAAACCTATAGTTCTATCATCTAAAATGCAACTACATGAACACTTTGTTTTTGAAAGACAATTTTCGAAATTTTTTTAGATTTTTATGGGTTTTTTATGCTTTAAATGCTATGCATGGTTGGAGATCAAAGAACAAACATAAAACTTTAATTAGATGATAGGCCTCTGAATCCTCCCCCAAACCTGAATTACACAGTCTCTGTGTAACCCAAATTTGCAGGTTAGGGGTTGGACAAGAACGAAAAACATAAAAACTTATAAAGATAAACATAACAACAATCAGAAACAGCAAGCAGAAACAACAAACATAAATAAATGCACACTAAGCGAATTATACAATGTCATGTTGGGATGGTGATGGACCTCGGTAAGGTATAAAGAAGTTGGAAGAGATATAGTCATCCATCGTCTCTGCAGTATATCCTGGGTTAGTACCCGGTGCTTCTTGTTGTTGCATTTGTTGCAGTTGTTGTTGTTGTTGTTGCTGTTTTATGTTGCGTTGGCTAGCTGATCCACGGTCCTATCTTTCGTAGTGTTGTCTCTTCCTCCTCTGCATCGTTTCGAGTTCGACCGAGGAGTAACGGTGTGGTTGCTCAATGCGTGGTTCCCTTGGACCTATGGTGATTGAGTGACTTCGTTCTAAGGTATCAGGTGATCGCTGCTTCTTGAAGGTGATTGCCTTGTTCAGCTTATTAATTTGAGTGGTCATTTCTTTGAACTTCCAGCTGAAGTAACTATCTTGGAACTTGTTCCACTTATGGAGTTTACCAATATTCTTGTGAGCTGCGGCTAAGCTCTATCCTTGCCTTGTAGTTGGAGCATCATCAAAGTGATAACACTCCAGCTCACCTTACTCCTGGTCGTTGGGAACATCTACCCTCTCAGGGATTACTTCATCAGTTATTTTCATAACTTCCATGTTCTCTAAATAATGTAGAACGTCGACACTTGGTTGAAAATCGATGTTGTTCCCCTTCCTGAAAGTGGTGACGGGGACGTTTGGGAGTGATAAGTGTGAGTCCCCCAAGTGTGAATGGGTGAACCTATACAGCTGCTCGTGTATTGATCTTTCGAAGAAGTGTTCCTTTTTTCAAGTAGGTTAGGTCAATCCATTGTGCGGGGTGACCTTGACCCTCAAGGGGAACCGTGCAAGCCCTCAGAATAGGTGTCACAATTCTCCCAATTGTTAAAGTACCACGACTCCCCTTTTTGTATAGCGCCCTTGCCCACTCCCTTTACCACATCAGTTGGTTGATCAGAACGCGAGATAGGCTGGAGTTAGCTATATCAGCTTGCATTGGACAACCGTTGGATGTATATTGCAGCGTAGATTTCAAAGCCAAGTCTATCATCCCCATTTCTCCATCTTTCACATGTCCTGTCACTTCCCTTGCAAACATGGTGTTAGCAACAGATTTGTGGAAGTACCGCATAATTGGGTTCCTTATGCCTCCACTCTTTGATTTTCCTGAGCTATAACTGTCAACCCCTATGGTTTCCCATAATGTAGTGAGTTTATCCTTGTCAAAATATGGGGCATCACCAATGATCCCATCAGACGGGAACCCATAAAGATTGTTCAATTCACCCACGGAAAGCTCATAATCCTTGTCTCTCACTGAAAATGTGATGTACCCCTGCAAGTCATCGTCATCATCATCGCAATACATCTAGAGAGTAGCCAGGAAGTGGCAGGTTTCTTCTTTGTACCCATCACAGTGAGTAGACATGAGCTTTTCAAGATTGGCAGCCTTGAAAAGGTGGGTCATGTCCTTTGCGATTCCTAGAGCTCCCATGGTGGGTTTGTGTGGGAATCAAGTCCGTTTAAAACCTCGAGAAAGAAGTGCAGCAATGTCAAGCGACTTAGAGCTTTCTTCAGCCATCATTTGAGAAGTCTTCTTGTTGATTAATTTTTTTTGAATTGAGTATAGTAATCTTGCGGTTCAACACTCATTTATTAACCCTTCTCATAGTCTGGGTCCTCACTAGTGTTCTCTTCTTCGACCTTAACACGTTTTCCCTTTCTTATATCCGAACGTTATCTTGAATACTCAGCGTTCTTCTTAGCGTTTGCACGCTTTTCTTTTGTTGTTAGCTCCGGTTTGCATTCCATGCTGGCAATGTAAATAGCATGTTGCTCTTGAATTTCCAAATCTTCTCTGGTTCTTTGTAGTCTTTCAGCAATTTAACGCGCTTGAAATTGCCTTTCCGTAAGTATCAGAGCGTTTGGGGAGATTTCTGGTTAAATTTCTGTATCGTCTCGCCTAGCACTAAAGGATGCTCATCTCCTATGAAGCTTTCCTGCTATTCTTTCTCCCGATGGTCTTGACATTGTGATCCTGAAAGAGAGAGTAGACAATTTTAGATAAGTGAGTAATCATTCCAATAGGTTTAGCAAGCATCAAGTATCAATGGACACCATTATGAAAAATGAATTGTGATGATCAAGGAATAAGTTTTTTGAACAAAAATCAAGTTCAATTCTTGCTTTCAAAACGAGTCTTTCACACATTTCAGAAACCAATTTTTAAAACGATGAAGTGCCAAAACTGAATTTTGGTATTTTCATGAGGATAAAACAAAATTTTAGAAAAACCAAGATTTTCGGAAAAGTTCAGGAGTAAAAGAGTTAAAACCGATTTGAAGATGCTTGAAATCTTGGCGAAAATTTTCGTAGAAGCTTGGTATCCTTGCGAGAAAACGTTCGAAATTCTCAAGATATGGAGAGTGTTAAGAAGGATTTCGTAAGTGAGAGTAAGTTTAAGTGTGAAGAAGCAAAGAGGTAAGAGCCTCCCTTATATAAGCCCTTGGTCGAATATGTTGATGGTGTTGAAGAGTGGTGTATATACAAGCATGTGGATGGGGATTAAAGTGTTGGTATGTGGAGGAGGATTAAAGATGGTGTGTGTAGAAGGGGTTTAAATAGGGAACAAATGAGGTGATGGAGGTGTAAGATCTTGTTGGGGAATCTTGGAAAGGGATGAGAGGACACTTCTTGGCATGGGGTGAGTAGTGGGCAAGTGGGGAGATAAGCCTTGAAGTGAAGTGTTGAGTGCTTGGCTCGATGTGAAGTGTGGCTTGAGTTGAAGTGTGGCTCGATCATATAGTATATTTAGCTCGATCACGGCTCGGTCAAATAATGTGCTGTGGCTCGATCGACATTTCCACGACTTGATCGTACGCTCTATTTGGCTCGACTGACAACATGCCATGGCTCGATCATGCGCTTGCTATGGCTTGATCACGGCTTAGATAATATGTCTTGATGGACTTGAACATGGCTCGATCAACATGCATATTTGGCTCAAGCATGTTTTCCTTAGCTCGATCATGACTTGATAGAGCACTATCCACGGTTCGAGCAATGGCTCAATTATATTGTTTGCTCAGCTTGATCGGACTTAAGCACGTTGATCCGGGTTGATCGAATAATTGAGCTAATCCAGTGATCTTCTTCTCTCATTCCAAGATGCCCATAACATATCCCCAAAGTACCTAAAACACCAAACCAATAAAAACCGAAATGCATTAAACGAAGAACTTAAATAAAAAGCATGAAAATTTCATATGTACAAGGATAGACATGGGACTTCTTCCCAAGTGAGCTTGTTTAAAGTCACTAAGCTTGACTTCCTGTTTTACAATTAATGACCCTGAGACGATTCCCCAAGGAGAACCGAGGTCCTTTCTGAAACGACTCCGTTATCATTGTGCTGGTTGATTTGGTAATTGAGCTTCGACCCTTTATCAGGTTCCATAGCAAGTATGATTTATTCAAAAAACATAATTTCCTTGATTATGAAGTTCGTGGAGCGTTTTGGATTCACATTTCCCAGATAGTACTTGAATCTTGGGTTGAGTAGAAACACTTGATCTCCATTCTTGATGTCCATTGATTGGGTACGAGGCTCAAAACATTTTTTTAGAATGGGGAGTGCCTGAAGTTAGTTTCTGAGGTGGGATACGTTCAATTTGGTGCTTGAACTCATGATCCTCTTTTTCCAAAATTACCAGTTTGCTCTCATAAGTTGGTATCCCTATTTTTTTTTGTTTCTTCTAACTCTGCAGGAACCCTCGCATCTGGTTCTTTGATAACCCTGAATACTTCATGATGCTTTAACAACGTGTTTGAATCCTTCTTCAACTCATCCTCAAATGAGTTACTGCTTGAGTACCCATCCTCATCATTTTCCTCATTCCTTTCATTGCTCGAGAATAGCTGGCCTTGGATTGCAAGCTTCTTCGTCTTGCTCTTGATGTTAAAGATCATCCTTGGACCATCCCCTACGTTCAACACGATGTTACCCTTCTTTACATTGATCATAGCTCCAACTGTCGCTAAGAACGGCCTTCCAAAGATCAATGGATCCTTTGCCTCCTTATCCATTTCCAATACCACAAAGTGAGTGGGTATTTCTACGCCCCCAATCTTGATAGGTAAATTTTCCAGGGTGCCAATAAGATACCTAATGGATCTATCTGACAACTTCAGAGTTATATTGGAAGCCTTGAATTCGTTGAATCCCAGCTTCTTGGAAATGGAGAAAGGCCTAAAGTTAATAGAAGCTCCTAAATCACAAAGGCATTTGTTGAAGGTTAGGGATCCTAGTGAGCATGGCAAAGTAAATGAACTAGGATCCTCTTGCTTCTTTGTTATTAAATCATTGCATTTGACATTCGGTTCCAACACTCCTTAAGCAGTCTCTTCCCTCATGGATTTCTCAAAGATTTCTGGATATTTTGCCATAATCTCATTCTTGAAACGTGATGGGAATGACAAACTTGGAACGTAAGGTGGTGGAACGAAAGGTGTTGCATTCTCCTTTGAAGCAGATAGCTTATCACCATGAACAAATTTTTCACAAGTTGCAGTTTCAACTTTGTTTAAACTTGAATCCCCCTCAACTTGAATCACTCTGTCCTTAGTGAAATCAATATTGCAAAAAGGAGGAGGAAGGTCAGTGGTACTCCCCAAGATAATGACATTGACATGAGCATACTCCTTTGGGTTATGTACATATTTTCTTGGGAGTTGACCGTTTGTAGAAGCAGAAGTGGATGCAGTCTTGCCTTCTAGAGCAGTAACTCTGAAGTTAAGAGTTTCAATCTTCGCATAGATGGCGTTGAAGGAAGAATCCATCTTGTGGCGAAGTTCACCAAACTTCTTGGATATCTCCATAACACTATTGGCTTGACCTTGAAGAAGTTGTTGCAACATGGCTTCAATGTTGGAAGGTTGAGCTGGAGGTTGGTTAGAGGTGAAACCAGGAGGTGCACCAGCCTGTTGCTGCTACTGTTGTGGTTGCTGAAAACCACCTTGTTGTTGTTGCTTTGGAAAGAAACCACGATTTTGAACGTAGTTAATGAGTGGTTGAATAGGCTTATGTGGTTGAGGTGGATAGACTTGGTCCTGAGGGTTGGCCATGTTGTTGCTTCGGTAAGAAAGACCACGATTGTTGGAGTAGTTGATATAACCCTTGGGATAGCCACCCTGATTATGCACATAGATGATCTTGCTAGTTAACCTCCCCATCCCGAAACTGAAGCCGCTCTTCATCAGTTATGAAGTGTACTTGTTGTTGTGACCAAATAGTATCCTATCCAACTTCTCATTCAGAGCTTTGATATCCTTCCTTGTCTTATCGTCTGTTTTAGAGCCACCATGAGGTGTGCTATCATAGTCTTCACTATATATTCCATTGGACTGAGCAAGGTTCTCCACCAATTCCCAACCTTCATCAACACTCTTGTTCAGGAAATTACCGTTACTTGTTGTGTCAAGCAACATGCGTATCTTAGGTAGAGCACCGCGATAGACTGTGCTGAGGAGGAATGATTTGGTAAAACCGTGATGAGGACACTGCAAAGTGTAATTCTTGAAGTGTTCCCATGCTTCAGAGAAGGTTTCAGCGTTTTGCTATGCGAAACCAGAGATGTCATTCCTCAATCTTGCAGTACGAGATGTGGAGAAGAATTTTGCAAGAAAAGCCTTCTTGCAAGCATCCCAGGTAGTGATTGAGTTCTTGAGAAGAGACTTCTCCCACTGATGTGATTTCTCTCCCAAAGAGAATGGGAATAGCCGGAACTTAAATGCGTCTTCACTCACGCCGTTGATCTTAGTGAGACTGCAAAAGCGATCAAACTCGTCTAGGTGGTCGAGTGGATCCTCCATTGGCAAACCATGGAATTAGTTCCCCTGTACCATTGCTATCAAGTGTTGTTTGATCTCAAAGTTGTTGTTCTATACAACAGGATATGTGATTCCAGGACGCTGGGTGTGAGTGTTTGGGTTGCACCAGCACCAATGATGTGATGGTTATCGTGGTTAGCGTTGTCTTCCATTTGAAAATTCAACCTTCTTAAATGTTCCAAGTGTTCTTGTTCACGTCTTGCGTGAGAGTATTGTCTTTCAAGAGCACGAATGTTTTCAACGATTGGAATTAATTCTGTTGGTCCTCTGCTTCACAGGTTCATACATAGCTATGCAAGTACCTCAAAACATAATAAACAAAGGAAAACAAGGTGAGTATGGTAATAGATAAGAAATTTGATCTCAATAGATCCAAAATCCAGAATGTAACAAACAAACACCCAATTGGCAACAACGCCAAATTGATAACACACTTTTGACGTGTTTGTGTGATCAATTCCTTATCCACACAACATTATCATGTCATTGTAGCATAGATAAGGTGTCA
>OVBE01001009.1:13706-40962 GCA_900406425.1 Iberis pinnata
GGGGGGGGGGGGGGTTTACTAACAAGTCCTAAGCAAACAAAACATGCAGAAAACAAAAATAGAAAACAAGAAACAAATACTAACATGCATTGGTAGATACTAAGCATAAACAGCAAAAAATAAAATGGATAAAGATGCAATCAAGTGGGAAGCAGTTCCTGAGGACAAGGGTTATTGACTAGAAATCCTTCCGGAACTACCTAAGCACCTAACATACCTCAGCCAATGAGCTAACCCCTAGACAACAAATTCATATGTAACCAAGTCCAATGTCTTGGTAAATGGTTTCAAACCAAGAAATCACCAGACCTAACTCGCGTTAACGGTACACTACTAAGAAGGCATGAGGAACCAATCTACTAAAGCCAATAAGCACCCTAAACATCTAATCTCTTAAGCTAGGATGTGAAAATCTCTGAAATCACCATGTTAAGGTATTTCATTGAACACCTTCTGGGTGCTGAAATACCTAATATAAAATTTCAGTTGATCAGAAAGAAATCAACATGAAGAGAAATGAAACATAAGGGATCTAGATGCAAAACAACTTAGGCACTTAGGAGGAACATGCCTTCAACACTAGTCTACCCCATCCTCAGGAACCTAAGGTAACTACTCACTATGCATGTTTGGTGCGAAATCAGTAAAACAAGAAAGCATAGCTACTAAGGAAAACATGAAGANAGAAAGCATAGCTACTAAAGAAAACATGAAGATCAAAAGTCAAAGATGAAGAACACCAAGAACACTAACCCAGAAAAATAGAGTATCAATGAAACAGTAGTGAAAACAGAGAAAGTGATCAAGGTAAAAACAAGATTAAAAGCATAAAAACGTAAATCAACATACACCCGATAGTTCACAACCCTAATCTAAGCATGAAAATTAAGAAATCAGAAGATAAATATAAACTTAATCAAAATCTGGGTTTAGAACATGAAGAACATCAAGAACAAGTAGAGAGAAAATAAAACCTAAGACAAAAGCTAAAAATGACAAAAAGAAAGAAGATCCTCGAACTGTAGGCGTTTAGGGCTTTTGTAGTGTTCAGAGAAAAACTCTAAAACGCATAAAAGATAAAAAGAAATTATTAAACTGGGTCTTGGGTCTAGTCCATCCTGATTCGAAGTTGGTCGGGTCGGAGTTGCTTGGCTCGATCGTGATGTGATGGAGCCATGTAGAAGACGTGATCGAGGCAAATGGGTGCATGTGATTGAGCCAGCTTTGTCTTGGCTCGATCGCGGGATCGAGGTGGGCTCACGATGATCGAGCCGTATTTTGGTGTGGTGATCGAGCCGAAGGTGGAAGATGGAAGACGATTGAGCTGCTTGGACGAGATTTCTGCTAGGACGGGTTGATCGAGCCGTGAAGATGCGGCTCGATAGTGATGATTCGAGCTGCTTCGCCCGTTGATTGAGCCAACTTTGGTTTGGTTTGACACATTTTTTGATTCAGCTTCGTCGTTTCGGGCTTGGCTCTTCCTTTCCCTTATCCTTGTCCAAATTTTCACTTACGTTCTGAAAACTCCTGAAACTCATGAAAAATCTCCAAAATGCATGTGTATGCAAGTGCTAATGCAAAACTTTCTAAAAATTGCAAACTTGCTATTAACATTTATAGATGCAACATATGTACAACTAAAAGACCTTAAAATGATTCTAAATGACTTCCTAAAATCAGTAAAATGCAGAGACATCACTAGCCCTACTTGCTTTAGATGAGTTTGAAGTTTTATTTTCAGAAGATAATGTAATTGATACCATTTTTTCAATTGATGGGAATAAATTATTTTTTTCCTTTTTTATACGGTCACTTTGTGGTCATACATAGAGAGTCAGTCTGGGAAAGACTTAAACTTAAGAGTATATAATGATTTGATGCTTGGATAATGATTGAGGATTTAATGACTTTACGGGTCATCACGCGAAAAAAGGGACAAAGGCAGAGCGAAGGCTCATTCTTGGATTTTAGGATGATCTAACACTGTTGTGTAATGTTAGACTTTCCTTCGATAGGAAATTTTTTTTCTTGCATCGGACGTGGGAGTCGTTACATAGTCAGATATATATTAGACTGTGGAACGAGTAATGAAGATTGGTTTGACCTTTTCTCGGAACCGCATGTGAAGCATTTGTGTTTTATGGGATCAGATCATAGGTCCAATTTTTTATAAGTCGTCAAGAGGAAAGTTCAAGGATATAAGTTTTTTTTTTGACAAGCGCTGGCTTCCAAAACAAAATTTTGAGGAGATTGTGAAAGAAGCCTGGGAGAGAGGTGTGTATGACACAAATATTTCTTTTGTCAAGATAATAAAGATGTAAAGGAAAAATCTTGATTTTTCAAAGATCAAAGCACTTTAACTAAACTAATCAAATTGAGTCTTTATAGATACAATTAGATCAAGCTCACAATAGTGATTCTTGTTCTTCTCAAGAAGTTTCAATTTTAACGAAAAATTCAAAAATTTCATTGGCTGATGAAGAGGTTTTTGAAATCAGGACAGTAAGGTCACTTGTCTTAAAGAAAGAGATCGTACTACAAAATTCTTCCTCGCCTCGACAAAAATTTTTCAGGCAAGAAATAGGTCATGGGGCTTATCATCATGAGAAGGGGAGTAAATTGACAAAAAGGTAGAGATATAGGGTGATGAAATCTCTTATTTTCAACATCTTTTATGGCAGCACAATTGCAAGATTTAGAAATAGTTTTACGCCCACTGATCCAGTCTACCACTACTGAGGTAAATGATATTTTACTAGCGAAAGTAACTCAACCAGAAGTAAAGGAGACCCTTTCTAGCAATGTATCCAAAAAAGGCTCCGAGACCGGATGGTATGATAATTTTTTTAATCAGAATTTTGGCATATTGTGGGTCTACATGTGTTCGAAATGATAAAGTCTTTCATGGAGGATGATTCATTTGACCAACATCTCAACAAGAAAAATATTTGTTTAATTCCAAAAACGGATTGACCACGTACAATGATGGGACTTCTTCCGCTAAGATTATGCAATGTTTGCTATAAGATCATCTCTAAGATTATGTGTTAGAGACTCAAGCGAGTACTTTTCCCTTTGAACTCGGAAACACAATCAGCTTTTTGTGGCGGGACGAGTGATAACTGACAAAATTCTATTAACTCAAGAGAATTTCCATGCTCTAAATACTAATAATTGTTGAATGAATGCGTTTATGGCCGTAAAGACGAACATGTGAAAAACATGTAATAAAATAGAATAAGATTTTTTTTTTTTTCCGGGATTTGATGAGGAAAATGGGATTCAAGGAGAAACGGATCATATAGATTATTAAATTTGTGACTATGGTCTCCTATAACATTATTATTAATAGAGTTCCAAAAGGTGGGGTACAACCTTCTCGTGGGGTCAGTGAAAGAGATTATTTATCACCCTGTTTGTTTATCTTATGCACGAAAGCTCTGTTTTATAGGGTACTAAAGGGTTGTTATTTCAATCCTACTTTTGAGGCCCTAAAAAAGATCGTCATTTGGGTGGAGAAGCATTTGGAGCTCAAAACTACTACTCCTTAGTGGGTTACGGCAATTAGTCAGTTATAGGGTGGACACTAGAGTCCGGTGGGATCAATGGATACCAAACAAAAACCCAACAACAAAAAGGAATAGAGGTCCAGTCGTAATGAGGACATCGAACCAAACATTAAACTAACACTTGTACCTCAAGTTAGGAAAGCTCCAATGACACGTTCAAAGACTAGGAGTCTTAGAGAAGGATTCAGTGACATGTTCCAGACCCTAATAACACCAATGGAACTTGGAGCCTTCACCAAAAACAATCTAGAAGTTAACTTAAGCTCGGATGGCCTCAATGATGAGATGTTGAAGAATTTTGTCCATTTGAACCTCAAGGAGATCCGAACTCAGTCCAATAAATGTTAGTATAATTTCTTGATAGGAAATGGAGCTCAACACAACAATAATCACTCCAAGACTATTCCTGAGCTGGAAGATACACTTAATACAAGTCAGCTAGCCATTGGGAAGAGAGCAAACAAGGTCAGAAGAAGATTCTGAAGCAAACCACGAGGAAATACTTGAAGGTAACTCTTATACAAGCCTCAAGGGACTAGAAGAAGAAGGAATCATCAAAAGATTCAACCTGGACAGACCAGAACAAGCATAATTCATTTAAGCTCCTAAATGGCACAAACCGAGGCAAAATCAGGTATTTTCAATTGATAAAATATATGTAGGTGAAAATGAGTTTATCTAAGGTTTATAAGGATTAAAAAAAAACATTTCGAGCCCAAGAGAGTCTCCAACCCTTTATTTTATTTTATTTTAAGTTTGCAAACATTTATGTATTGTGTGTTTAAACGCTTTGTTGGTTTATTCTACAAGTCATGTTATCTTGAGTCTTTTAGTTTGAATTTGTGTCAAGCTAATTAGGTATTAAGCTGATGAACCGTTTTATTAGGTTCCCCTGCAGCTTTGTAAAACCCAGACCTTTTTGTTGATTAATAAAATTGCATTTTCCTCTCTTTCAAGTGGTACTTGTAGAGATTTAAGCTTTTGTCCTTTGTGTGTGGATTCACCTTAGGAAGAGCTTGCTTGTTGTATCAGAGATCCTTCCATAGTCTCCATGGTGCATGCGATCCATTTTCACTCCCATCTTCTGATCTTACAAGAGAGAGCGTTATGGCCAGCTTGTTTGATTCCATATCGATTCACCTTCACCCACTGCACCATCACGAGAGAGCGTGAAATCCAGTGTGTTTGTTCCCATCTTCCGCAGCCAAAGAATCTCCCCAGAGACTTATATCATTTGGTATCAGATCCAAAGATTCCTACCTTCAGTTCTAACCTTCTATCCCTTTTTCTTTCCAGTTGTGTCATTTTGTGTCTGTTCATCTTCTGTTTGTGTTTTCTGGGTAGTTTCTGTTCTGTTTGTGTCTATAAAATGAAAATCAAAATAAAAAGTTTCTAAATTTTTGTTTTAGGGTATGTTTAGTGTTTTTTAAGTATTTAGTTCATCATAGTTGCTGCTTGAATCATTTTAGAGCAATCTGATATGTTTTGAGTTTATGTGACTATTCAGCTTCTGTTTTTGGTATTTTGATCTGTTTGCTATTGTGTAAGCATAAAAAGTAACAAAAATGGCTAATGGTAATGGAAATCAACAAGATGCATTCCTACATATGTCAAATTCCATGAAAAGAGACGAGGAACGTTACTCTAGTTGTTGGAACGATGAGATAGGAGTTTGGAGAACAAATAGGGCGTTTAGAGCAGCCTAGACGTCAACCTATAACGGGAGCTCCATTCAACCATAATAATCAAGATGAAGATGACATGCTTGAACTTTAGGATGATCCACTTGATCCTTTTCCGCATCAACATCATAGGAAACAAGATCCTCTAATGAGAAATCCACATAGAGAAATAATGACACGTGAACGGAATTATGTTATCAAACTAACCCCACTTACTTTTGCAGGAAAATCAAATCCAGAAGTTTACATAGATTGTGGGAGGAAACTTGAGCATATCTTTGAATGTTATGGATATAATGAACGCAAGAAAGTTGTTGTTGTTGTAGCGCACCTCACAGATAATGTACTTGCATGGTGGGATGGAATTGTGGTTGAGAGAAGAAGGCAATGTTTCGCACCTGTATGAACATTGAATGACAAGAAATACCTTCTAAGGCTTAGGTATGTCCCTGAACATTATCATAGAAACTTACAAAAAAGTTTTCATAAGTTATTGCAGGGAACCAGAAGTGTAGATGCGTATTTTGAAGAGTTTGAGAAACTTATGAACTCATTGGAGTTAAAAGAATCAGAAAAAACTTTGATGGCTCAATTCATTGATGAATTACAAGAGCGCATTGCTAGAAAGGTGGAAAGAGCTCAATACAATAGCCCACATGAGTTGCTGCACTTTGCTGTCCAAGTTGAGCAACAAATCAAGTGCAAATATGCCTTAACAAACCGTAGCATAACATCTCAAATGTGGGCATCAAGTAATCCAAAACCTTTGGACAAAGGGATATCCATTGAGATAAATTCTCACTTCAAGGGAAAGAATACCGAGGCTCCTAAGCTCAACCGACCAGAACAAGGTAAGAGCTCTAATGATACTTAAAGAACTCGTGATATAACTTTTTTTGAGTGTCAGGGAAGATGACACATCTCTATGGAATGCCCAAATCAAAGGGTAATGATTCTGACCAACAAAGGAGATTATGAGTTTCAAGATGATTATTTTAATGAGTAAGAGAATGATGTTGAGTATCTTGATGTTGGAGAACTACTGGTGACCAGAAGAATGCTGAGTGTTATTGTGAAACCTGAAGATAAAATGCAAAGAGAAAACATCTTCCACACTAGATGCACCATTAAAAGCAAGGTATGTAATCTGATCATAGATGATGGTTCTTTTACTAATGTAGCTAGCAAGTATATGGTGGAAAAATTAGGACTTGAGAAGACTAAGCATCCTAAGCCATATAAGTTTAGATGGTTCAATGATCAAACCGAGCTGAAAATCACCGAAAAACTTGCTATTCCATTTAGTGTTGGAAAATATATAAAAAGTTGTTTGTGAAGTGGTTCCTATGCAAGTTTGGCATCTTTTACTTGGTAAACCATGACAAATCGAGCTACTAATCATGATGGCCGCACCAACCAATACACATTTATGCACAAAGACTGAAGTATACTCTTGCACCTCTTTCACCATCCGAAGTACATGGTTTACAAGTGCATATGAGCAAATAAAGTAAGGTAAGTAAATCTAGTCTTTATTTATCTTCTGGTGTTGTTTCTAAAGCCATGAGTGCCAAGGGCACCGTGCTACTAATGTTATTTAAAGAATGTCTAAGTGAAGGCCTATGTGAATTAGAACTTCCAATAGAAATTAAGGCTCTCTTAGATAAATTTAAGGATGTTTTTCAGAAGAGATACCACATGGTTACATTCAATTCAAGGTATAGAACATCAAATTGATCTTGTTCCAGGTTCAACATTACCCAACAAACCAACATACATAATGAACCCAGAAGAGACTAAAGAACTTGAATAGCAAGTTTGTGACTTATTTTACAAGGGAAACATCCATGAAAGCCTTAGTCCTTGTGCTGTACATGTACTTGTAGTACCAAATAAAGATGGCATATGGAGGATGTGTGTGGATTGCCGAGTAATAAATAACATTACCATCAAATATAGGCATCCAATTTCGCGTCTAGATGACATGTTAGATGAGACGAGTGGAGAAACCATATTTTCAAAGGTAGATCTCAAAAGTGGTTATCACCAAGTGAGAATGCGTGAAGGAGATGAATGGAAAACTGCATTCAAGACAAAACAAGGACTGTATGAGTGGCTGGTCATGCCTTTTGGTTTAAAAAATGCACCAAGCACCTTCATGCATCTCATGACCAGGTTCTAAGGGATTTTATAAGTAAATGTTTTTGTTGTGTACTTTGATAGTATCCTTATTTACAACAAATGCTTATATGATCATATTAAGCATCTATAACTTGTTTTGCAAACACTTTGAAAGGAAGGCCTCTATGCTAACCTCAAAAAGTGCACCTTTTGTACTGATGAACTTTTTTTCTTAGGTTTTGTTGTGAGTATACAGAGATTACAATTTGATGAAGAGAAAATCAAGGCAATTCAAGAATTGCCTACACCAACAACAATTGGACATGTTAGAAGCTTCCATGGTCTTGCAATCCCTTATAGGCGTTTTTGTGAAAGACTTTAGCAATATAATAACACCCCTAACTGTTGTGATCAAGAAAAATACATCATTCTCATGGGGAGCAACTCAAGAGACAGCTTTGAACACTCTTAAAGAATGCCTCACCAAAGAACTTGTTTTAGCTCTACCAGATTTTGAAGAGGTGTTTGAAGTAGAGTGTGATGCATCTGGGCTGGGAATAGGGGCTGTGCTACATCAAAGGAAGATGCCAGTATCATTCTTTAGTGAGAAATTAAGCAGAGTCACGCTCAATTATACAACATATGACAAAGAACTGTATACATTGGTTAGAGCACTTGAAACATGGCAACATTATCTTTTATCCAAGAAGTTCATCATATATATAGATCATGAGACTGTTAAACACCTAAGAGGTCAAATTCACTCAAGAGAAGGCATGCTAAGTTGTTGGAATTTATTAAGACGTTTTCTTATGTTATAAAGTACAAGAAAGGGAAGGAGAATATGGTGGCAAATGCATTATCTAGAAGACATGCACTGATTTTTACAATGGAAGCAAAGGTCTTAGGCTTTGAGCACATCAAGAGCCTATACAAAGATGATCCAGACTTTGGAGATGCCTATGAAAAAAGTGGAAAAGGAGCATTTGGATCATATTTCATACATGATGGATTCTTATTTCGAGATAAGAGGTTGTGCATTCAAGAAGGATCTTTAAAGGAATTGCTGATAAAAAAGGCACATGGTGGTGGTCTTATGGGTCATTTTGGTGTGGATAAGACATTGGAAATAGTGGTTAATCATTTCTTTTGGCCTCACCTCAAGAAAGATGTGGAGAAACATTGTTCTCGTTGTGTAACTTGTCACAAAGCTAAATCCAGGTCACATCCTCGTGGTCTTTATTTACCTTTACCTCTTTCTAATGCACCTGGGTTGGATAGTTCTATGAATTTTTTCTAGGTTTGCCAAATATTGACACAAAGATTCTATCTTTGTTGTTGTTGATCGATTTTCAAAGATGGCACATTTTATACCATGTGACAAGACTAATGATGCCACCCAAACAACTGATTTATTCTTCAAAGAAGTTGTGCGCTTACATGGAGTACCCATGGCAACTGTATCTGATCGAGATGCATAGTTCCTAAGTCATTTTTGGAGAACCTTATGGAAAAATCTTGGAAAAAAGATGGTATTCTCTACAACTTATCATCCTCAAACAAATGGACAAACAGAAGTGGTAAACCACACCCTATCTACTTTACTTAAAGTTACCCTTGGTCGAAATATGAAACCATGGTTACATTGTTTGCCTTTTATTGAATTTTCTTATAATCAAGTTATTCACTCTGCTACTAAGATGTCTCCTTTTGAGGTTGTGTATGAATTTAATTCACTAACCCGCTGGATCTTTCACCAATTCCACAAGCTGAGCAAGTTAACTTAGATGGTCTCAAGAGGGGAGAATTTGTGAAGAAGCTTCACCAAAAGGTTGAGGATAATCTTGAGAAGAAGGTTGAAGTATACAAGAAGCAGACTGATAAGAGACACAAGGAGATGGTGTTTGAACCAGGAGATCGAGTTTGGTTGCATATGAGACCATAAAGATTTCCCAAAAGAGGAGTTCATAGCTAGCACCTAGAGGAGATGGTCCATTCAAAATTTTAAAGAAGATCAATGACAATGCCTATCAATTGGAAATTCCAGGTGAGTTCAGTATTTCATATAGATTTTATGTTGCTTATCTCTCTCTATATGATGCAGATGATCCAATTTTGAGATCAGAACCTTCTGAAGAGGATGAGAATGATGAGGACATCGAGCCAAACATTGAACCAATACTTGTACATGAAGTTAGGGAAGCTCCACTGACATGTTCAAAGACTAGGAGGCTTATAAAAGAATTTAATGACATGGTCTAGACCCTAATAACAACAGTTAAACTTGGAGGCTTCACCAAAAACAATCCATAAGTTAACTTAAGCTCGGATGGCCTCAATGATCAGATGTTACAGAATTTTGTCCATCTGAACCTCAAGGAGATCCATCCTCAATCTAATCAATGTAAGTCTATTTTTCGAACAGGAAATGGAGCTCAACACAACAAGAATAATTCCAATACCGTTCCTGACATGGAAGATACACTCAATACAAGTCAGATAGCCATTAGAGAGCAAACAAGGTCATAAGAGGATTCTGAAGCAAACCAAGAGGAAATAATTGAAGATAGCTCTCATACAAGCCTCAAGGGACTAGAATAAGAAAAAATCAAAGGATTCAAGATGGACAGACCAGAACAAGCATAATTCATATCAGCTCCTAAACCGCATAAACCGAGCCAAAAACATGTATTTTCAATTTATAAAATTTATGCATGTGAACTTGATTTTATCTAAGGTTTATAAGGCTTCAAAAGAAAATTTTTTGGCCCAAGAATGTCTCCAACCCTTTAGTTTATTTTATTTTAAGTTTGCAAACATTTATGTTGTGTGTTTTTAACGCTTTGTTGTTTATTTTGCAAGTCCTGTTGTCTTGATTCTTTTAGTTTGAATTTGTGTCGATCTAATTACGTCTTAAGCTGAAGAGCCACTATATAAGGTTCCCCTGCAGCCTTGTAAAACTCATACCTTTTTGTTGATTAATAAAGTTGCATTTTCCTCTCTTTCAAGTGGTACTTGTAGAGATTTAAACTTTTATCCTTTATGTGTGGATTCACCTTAGAAAGAGCTTTCTTGTTGTGAGATCCTTCCATATTCTATGTGGTGCATTTGATCAAACTGCACTTCCATCTTCTGATCTTATAAGAGAGAGCATTATAGCCAGGTTTTTGATTCCATATCGATTCACCTTCACCCACTGAACCAGCATAAGAGAGTGTGAATGCCATTGTGTTTGTTCCCTTCTCTTGCAAACAAAGACTCTCCCTAGAATCTTATATCAAATCAAAAACAAGGATCTCCGAGTATCATACCTGTTACAAGGGGGTACTAATCGATGGAATATTCCATTGATGAGAGAAAATTTTGCCTCATAGGATATTTTCTTTATTTTGAGTCTTCAACCTTCCTTATCCGCTGCTGATGGGTTTTGCTAGCATTTTACTAAATCAAGAAAATATACGCTTAAGTTACACATGAGGTCCCAATCATCTTAGAACAACTTTGTATATAGGGATTTGTATGAATTGATTATTGATGGACTATTGTGTTTAGGGTCTCATTTGAGTGTCACATGGTGCTTTATGGTGATGTTTGCAAATTTTGTGCTTTTGAGTTTACAATTTTTCATTCAATTGATTTGAATTTGGTTACATGAATGGTATTACTTCTTGATTCTTGCTAATATTACTTGGTATTGCTTAAGTCATTGCTCGTTATTACCATTTCACTCGATTTAGAATTGTTTTTAGACTCATGTTTAAATTTGAAATATCTTGATTCTTGCTAGTTGCAACTAGTTATACTTGCTAGTTGCAACTAGTTATTCATTAGTATTACTCGATCAATGTGGTTCGCTTGGTTTCTCTATCAATGATTCTTGTTAATCTTTAATTAGCATTGATCAATTATTAATAAACCATTTCTTGATGTGTTTTGCATTGATTACATCACTCACTCCTCTTTAAAGTCTTTTTCATTTCAGGAATATGTCGGGCACATATGATTACCAACCAGTTGCCAAATCAAGTCGATCTAGAGCTCAAAAGCAAAAAGAACCAAACACCACACGTTCTCAATCTACTGCACCTCCTACTGCCAAGAAGAAAAAGCCTTACACTTCCGTTGAGAAGCAAAAGGGTACCACTTCGGGAAGTGAACTGGTTATTGATCCCAAAATTTTACAAGTTTCTTGGCCTTGCATAGCCGGTGTGCCTTTCACGAACAATCATTTGGACTATGCAGTAACTCATTTGAAGAATCACAAGAACTAGAAGGATTGGAAAGTGGATGATAAGTGGGATTCTTTTGACGGAATATTCTATAATGCTATGTTGAAGACCACTTTTAAGCATGCTCCTTTTGTCGATCTCTTTGCTTTACAGCCCCTTGGGGTTGATGAAGATGTGCAAAGGATGTTTGAAGCCATGGGTCTCGACAATTGCCCCTTTCAGACATACCCCTTATACAAGGATTTAGCTCGTCAGTTCCCAGCCTCTTTCCGGATTGTTACTGAGGATTCTCAGAATCCTCGTTTATTTGAAACGAAGGTACACTTCTTTTGTTTGGATAAGCTTTACAAGATTCCTATGGTCAAGTTTGGAGTTATTTATGGATTTTGAGTGGAATGGCACTTCCAAAACCTCCCAAAGGTCCACTTTTATCATGATCTTTGGGATGTGATAGCTCAGGGCCATTTTATTTCAAAGACCGCGAAGCTGAGATGCATCCAAAACCCCACCATCCGTCTTACAGTCAAAATTCTCAGCAACTCTTTCTATGGGAAGAAAGAATCTGGAGCGGTGCGGAACCAAGAGATGGAGTGTCTCCATTATGCTCAATGCCAGTTCACTATAGCCGCATATGAGACTGATCAGGATTACACCTCTCACCGTGCTAACATTGGTTGGTTATTTGCTAAGATTATTGATGAGAGGAAGTTTGCGACACTAGAGAACCCCAAGAGGATCGTGCTAATGGGTAAATTTACTTCATTTTTACACTATGTTGGTATTCTTGTCGAGCTCTTTCCTCTCGACCCGAAGAGGCACCCGGTGGACGAGAATTACATCTTCAACAAGAAATGGTTCCTGAAGAATCATGTATATCTCATATATAACTTGGCAGGGCAGACATGTCAGGCTAGACTCCCGACGACTAAGATTTCTAGCATCACTTCCTTGGAGAATAAACGCTTCTTACATGGTCCTCAGCACCTACGCAACACTCCACCTGCCGTTCCCAAGGCTCCAAGACTTTCAGGATGACAATGTTCCACACAGAGGAAAACCAGAGATCTCATGCCCAAAGATGGATCTACCAAAGATTACAGTGAGTTTGACCTTCCACCCCGCCGAGCTGATATGAATCCTGATGAGAAGATGGAGTGGATTATGGATTCACAGGAACGCAACAACGGGATGATGATGCGCATTCTGCAAACTGTCTCTCGACTTTGTTCTTCTTGTTTCCGTTCACCGACACATCAATTATGAGATGGAGATTGCTGAGTAGATAGAGCGAGTAGATGGTCCGGGTCAGCCTTTAGATTGAGAGTGTTGAGCATCATTGTATTATTTTTCCTTTCACTCAGAACATGTGTTATTTCTTACTTTTTATGTTTATAGACTTATCTATTTTATCTGTTCATCATTCCTTCTCTTGGATTTATTTTCACTTTGGGACAGTAGGAAGTAAGTTTGATGCTCTGTTTGGTATGCGTGCTTTGATGAAAGAGGTACTCAAGCGCTGATCGATACCCCATAAGTAAGATTGCACCATTTATACTGGAATGAATTTAATGAGCTAGTTGAGATGATTTGATAGTTTGATTGATTCAAGATTTAGAGTAGAATGCTTGTTGTTAGTTATGTGGTGGTAAACAGTCTATTTGCAGTGGTTGTCTAGGATTAGTGTATGTAGTTTTGATACCTGAATTTGGGGTTTTTTGAGATTTTGCGAGTTCCTGTGTGGTCCTTTCCAAACCTCGTCTCTAGATTTAGTCTTGCTTTACTTTAGGACAAGTAAAGATTTAAGTATGTGGGAGTTGATATTACTCGATTTTTATGCTTAATTTTAGGCATTTATGTATGTTATTCTGCATTATCCGAGTGTTTTCCTTGCAATTTTGGTATAATTTTTCAGTATTTTAGGTGTTCGGGTCGGTTTGGAGCAAAAAGATGCATTTAAGAGCAAATTAGAAGAATTTGGCATAAGTGGCAGATTTGAGAATCAATCCCCCCAGGGATCGATGAGGCACTTTCCACACAAAAAGTGAAGATTATGAAGAACGATCGATCCCTTCAGGGATCGATCGAGCATTTGCTCCTGGAATTTTTGAGACATTAAGATCGATCGATTCCTCAAGGAACGATCGATCCAAATCACTATTAGATCGATCGATCTCTACACCCGCAAAAGAATGAAGATTTTTCATTATGGTCCTCAAGGCTATCTTTTATTATCTTTTTATTTCTTCCTTTTTACAAAAACTATAAAATCCTTGTGGCTGATTTTATTTTCTTTTTACGCTTTTACAACTTTGAGTTTACAGAGAGATGAATTCCGAACCCTGTATTTGGAGAAGAATTATGAACTCTGATCTTTGCTTTAATAATATATATTTTTAGTTTATTGATTATGTGTTCTTCTTTGATGTTGTATTGTTCTTGCTTTGCAATGTCTGAGTAGTTCCATAGTTAGGTTTTAGGTTTTCCCAGAAAAATGAGGTTTGATTGTTAAGGTTATTCGTAGAAGGGTTGAATTTGTTAGGTTCTCAGTCTAGATTTGATAATATTTCATGAATTAGAGTAGCTAACTAGTTCACTGAAATTGGATTGATAATACAAAGGAATTTGGTTTAGAGATCTGACCTAATCTAGATGAGTAAATTCCTTTGCTTGCAGGAGTATTGTCTTAGGGGTTTATGAACTTATCGAATCTGAACTGTAATGCATGTTTGAATTATCTAAATACGGCGGGAGTTTGTCTTTAGTAATTCGAATATAGGGATCCAATACTTCAGGAGGAGATTAGTCTAGTTTATGTCTTTTGAATTGAGAATTATTTTCAATGAAAATCCTTGCATGATAACCTGACTTTTAAACTTGATTACCCGTGGATTGCCTATTGCATGACGCTTTTTAATATTTGATTTACTTTGTTTTATTTTTTGTTATTACTTAAATTCAATTACATTAAGTTACAACCATCTTTTTATTCTATCTTATTTGAAATTGAACTTAAAGTCGTGTTGTTTGGTCTCTGTGGATACGACCCTTTATTATTGTGCTATAATTATATGTTCTCTGCAGTGTATTTTAGGATATAGATTCTAAGCCTATCATTAATCCGCTCACATCAATGTTGATTTACGGCTCAAGTTGGAATTATCATCGGTAAGTAACCTTAAGGAGGTGTAGAAAGTATTAGCCCCAAATAAATTGATGCATCATATGGAAAATATTTTAGGAGCATTGGTAATTATGGATCAAATGGCTACTCGGTCATTATGAGTAGACCAATTCTATAGTAGGTGTGGGGCTCAAAGAGAATAAATCATGCACTTTTTATATGCTCGTAGCTAACATAAGTATGGGCGTTATCACATATCTCACCACTAGTGGGATTTTCCCATCCGAATCACTCCTGAAGAACATGATTTCTGATTAACTAATTCGATAGCTAGTACAAACATGAGTGAACTAGACGCTTCCCCTGGTTTCTATGGTATCTTTGGAAGGCATAAAATGAGATAGTATTTACAGGGAAGCAATGGTTACCACTTAAAATATTGTCTCTGGCTACAAAGGAGTCAAAGGCATGGTTCAAAGTCAATTTCTTGCGATCACGAGTGTCAACATCTCACATGGAGATATGAGTCATCAGAACCCAGAAAATCAATCGAATCCTTTTGTTTGCTACGTGGACAACTCTTGGAAACATAATGCACAAACCAATGATTTGGGGTGGACACTCTTACTTCAAGACTGGACTATTGATATTATTGGACCAATTCTCAACTCTCTTATGGGCTATGCAAAGTCTCTTGAAGAAGGGGATATATTGCTCGTTTTTTTACACATATTTTCTGGAGCTAGTTGAGAAGATTCATTCTCCCAAAACCACACTTTAATTTTCTCAAAACTATACCCTAAACTTTTATTACCCAAAAAATTTATATTCTAAATTTTTAAATTTTAATTTTGTATTTATGATATTTTTGGAAGAAAATTACTTTAATGGTATTTTGGAACAAGTTAGGAGTGTATAGTAGTATTGGAACATGAACTTGTTTTTTTGGTTTACTCAAAAAATATATGATATGTTAATTTTGAATTAGATATATTAAGTGAATGTTATGTGATAAATCCAATATATATATATATATATATATAATATCTAATATATGTAAGAGCTTTTGCAGTAAATGTTAAATGACTTTGAGTTAACAATTTATAAATATTGATATGATAATCTTAAGTGTTCATAAATTGGAATTTTTTTTTAATAAATCAAGAATTAATTTTTGTTGGTGAATCTACTAGTTCGGGTTTACTTTTGGTTACAAAACATAAAAATGGATTAAAGGTAAATTCAAATAAAGTGGAAGGTTTAACGTTCTTATTTGAAAGTATTTTTGAAGTATTGAATTTAAGCAAGGCTTGATCGAAATATTTAATAAAATAACACTTTATTAGCTTAAAAAATATAGCTTAAAAACTTAAGCTCTCAAATCTCTCTTAGGTTTATGTCACAAGTTGATATCACCTTATATAAGAATTGTAATTCCTATTCGTAACTCAACTAGAAAACCTTAAAATAGGAAAACTCAAAAGTTTAGATAATCTATGATATATAGGTGTCTCCCAAATATTTATCAAATAATCTTTAAAATTCTTATATCCTTTTCTTCTCAAGCTTTCTTCAAGCTTAAATATACAACAATCACTCGCACTTAGTGTAGATTGAAACTCTGTATACTTCAACAATTCATCTCATGTTTATCGAATTCATAATAGTAGCTACAACTCGTATATATAAACTAGATTCCAACGGGAATTTAGTTTCTCACATTGGATGAAAGATTATGAGAAGTATAAGAGAGATTATGAGAATAAAGAGAATGAAGAAGATTATTGTATTGAGTTGAGAAACACAAAAGAGGGTACAAGAGTTTATATAAATTATTCACAAAGTGAATTAGGTTAAACTTGGGCCTTGGACTTTGGGCTTCTTTTCAACACTCCCCCTCAATCTTAGCTAGAGAATAGATGATATGACTAAGTTTGGAACCATAAGTTTACCTCATTAAAAACCTCAACAAAGAAAACCCTGTGGGACAAAACTTTTACTGAGGGAAAAAGAGTATAAACCTTCTGGTATGGGTTCCCCGTACTCATGTCCTGATGGCTAGCTTTCACACTAACTTAACCTTTATCCCTTTATAATCATTCAGCTTTGAACCTTCTAGTCTTTTCGATGTGGAGAGAAAGTAACACTTCTACCAGATTACTCGTCAACTATCACTTGACTTCTCAAGTTCACAAGCTTCTCTTCGAAGCTCTTTTTGCTTATTCGAAATAACACACATGTGCTGATGATACGTTGGGACGGTAAGTTAGGCAGCTCTTTTCCACCAGGTACTCAAGAGTACTCGTTTGGATCTTATAGTCTTTGATAAGGTTGGTGAGTCTAAGTTTCTTGTGGATGAACTTGCATACGCTTATACTTGCGGCTTCGGTGAAGATATCGGCCAACTGATCGGAGCTCTTTGTGTAGCAAGGCAAGATTACTTTCTTTTCTACCATTTCTCTGACCTTGTGGCAATCTAACTCCACATGTTCGGTTCTTTCGGGAAACAATAAATTGGATGCGATGTGAATAGCTGCTTGATTATCGCAATGCATGGTGATAGGATCCTTCTGGTCAAAACCTAAGTCCTTGAGAAGATCTTTAAGCCACATCAACTCGGTTGTAAGCTTTCTCATGGGTATATATTTAGCTTATGCCGTTGATAGCGCCACAATCTTTTGCTTCTTTGACTTCCAAGTGACTAAGTTTCCTCCTACAAAGGTACAATACCCGGTCATTGATTTCCTTTCATTCTTGTCTCCAAGACCCGATCTAAGCCAACATGACCGCCCAGAACAAGTCAAGATCTAGGATAGACCCGACCTCGCCAACAAAAGCCGGAGACGCTTAAGAAGTAGGCCACGACGAGCAAAAGATAGATGGTAGGAGAAAGAACCAGACGCCGGTGAGTGAAAGATTATGAGAAGTATAAGAGAGATTATGAGAATGAAGAAGATTATTGTATTGAGTTGAGAAACACAAAGGAGGCTACAATAGTTTATATAGAGTATTCACAAAGTAAATTAGGATAAATTTGGGTTTTGCACTTTGGGCTTCTCTTCAACACTCCCCCTCAAGCTTAGCCAGAGAATAGATGTTATGACTAAGCTTGGAACCATAAGTTTACCTCATTAAAAACCTCAGCAAAGAAAACCTTGTGGGACAAAACTTTTACTGAGGGAAAAAGAGTATAAACCTTCTGGCCTGGGGAACGAGTACTCATGTCCTGATGGCTAGCTTTCACACTAACTTTACCTTTATCCCTTTGTAATCATTTAGCTTTCAACCTTCTGGTCCTTTCGATGTTAAGAGAAAGTAGCACTTCTACCAGATTACTCATGAACTATCACTTGACTTCGCATGTTTACAAGCTTATCTCCAAAGCTCTTTGTGCTTATTCGAAATAACACAGCTATGCTGATGATACTTTGGGACGGTAAGTTAGGCAGCTCTTTTCCACCAGGTACTCAAGAGTACTCGTTTGGATCTTATAGTCTTTGATTAGGTTGGTGAGTCCAAGCTTCTCATGGATGAACTTGCATACACGTATACTTGCGGCTTTGGTGAAGATATCGGCCAACTTATCGGAGCTCTTTGTGTAGCAAGATAAGATTACTTTCTTTTATACCATGTCTCTGACCTTGTGGCAATCTAACTCCACATGTCTGTTTCTTTCGTGAAACACTGAATTGGATGCGATGTGAATAGCTGCTTGATTATCGCAATACATTGTGATAGGATCTTTCTAGTCAACACCTAAGTCCTCGAGAAGATCTTTAAGCCACATCAACTTAGTTGTAAGCTTTCTCATGGCTCTATATTCAGCTTCTCTCGTTGATAGTGACACAGTCTTTTGCTTCTTTGAATTCCAAGTGACTAAGTTTCCTCCTACAAAGGTATAATACCCAGTCGTTGATTTCCTATCATTCTTGTCTCCTGCCCAATCTGCGTCACAATAGCCCATGATTTCTGTGTTTTTGTTACAGCCCATCCATATGCCTTGTCCGGGAGCACCTTTGAGATACTTGAGAATTCTCTCAGCCATGTTCCAATGGTGATTCTTTTGAACTTGCATATGTTGACTTACCTGATTCACAGCAAAACAAAATATCAGGTCGTGTAATTGTTAAGTAAATTAGCTTACCAACAAATCTTCTATAGAGTGTTGGGTTTTCATATGGTTTTATCTTCTATCTCCCCCTTTCTTCTTGAGAGTAGTTGGCTTTGGAATCTTTGAACTTGCTTGGTTTGAGATGTGGATGAAGAATCCAACACTTCTCCCTGATGTGACCCTTCTTCTTGCAATGATCACACATAAGACTCTTTCTCTCTTCAGATTGCTTGTAACTCACCTTGTTCGCTAGTGCTAAATCTTTACCTTTTTCTTTCTTGCTAGAGAATAGACTTAAAGATCCATGCTCTTTCTGGAGCTTTGCACAAACGTCATCAAGTTGTAGCTTGTCTGGTATGAGGATATGTTGAATCACGTCCTTGTACGAAGAGTTTAAGGTGAGAAGAAGACTAAAGACTTGATCTTTCTCTATCCTATCTAGAATCTCATATGGATCTGTGGTCACGGGCCTGAGCATCTCATACTTAGTCCAAAGTGATTTGAATCTCCCAAAGTGTTTAGAGAAATCCATTTCTTCCTATGCCAACTCGTTGATGGCTTTCTGAACTTCATACACCTGGCTCAGATTTGAGGATTACCGAACACCTTTTGTAGAGAATCCCATAGATCCTTTGCAGTGCTGCAATAGGAATATCCTTCAAGAAATTGTGGATCTAGGGTTTGTTGAACGATGTTGAGGGCTTTGCTGTTATCTTGGAACCGCTTTTCCTCTTCAGCAGTGAATTCTTTATCACATTTGGCTTCGATTTCCTTAGTAGAATACTTCTGTGTAACCACATGATTCCATAAACGACGACCACGTAGATAAGTCTTGAGAGTTCGAGTCCACAGAAGATAGTTAACCCCCTTGAGATTTACGAGCTTCTGCCTTGAATCTTCCTTGTGCTGCATAGAAAAACTTTGGATAAGATCAATTTAGGAAAAAAAGATTAGGATTCCAAACGACCCAAAAATTCACTAAGATCCTGATCACCAAATCAAATCTCCACCGCTCAAATCTTAGATAAACAAGTCAGGAACACTTCTGCAAAATGTCAACCCAAACGGAGATAAACTCACCGTTGGATTTCCCAAATACTCAAGATAACTTCTGCAGAAATCTGAACTCGCCACTATAGCGAACAACCACGCTAAAACTCGATTATCTCACAAACCAACCATTGAAATATAATCATCACAGTTGAATATCAAGATCAATGAGTCACGAAGCTTACCTAAAATATTCAGCAAGATCGGACCACGTCTAAGTGTCCTATCAATAATGATAAGTTAATTTATTTTTGAAAAATTCTATGAAATAACACCAAAAATACATGTTGTTGGAAAAATGTGCTAAACACTACCAAATGCTTCAAAATAATTATTGAATTGTTTTTTTGTTGTAATTTTAGTTTTTGGATCACAATAGACCGACTCAATAGTCCAACTCTATTAAAGGAAGATTTTACCCTCGCATAGCAAGTGGTCAGGTCCGAACTCTTGTCTAATAAGAAGTCAGCAAATGTAACAACCATTAGACCAACTGCTTCTCTTCAATACCAGTAAATTACTTTTTTTTCAAAAAACATCACAAAAATAAAAAAATTAAATTTTAAAGGTTTAGAGTTTATTATTTTTTTGGCTTCATTGGTTAGAAATTAAAGCTTTGTTTTAAAGGGGATAAAAATTAGTTTTGAGAGCTAAATATTTAAATTAAAAGGTTTTTAAGCTATTATAAATTTGTGGAATTTTTAGAACAAAACTTTTTTTTATGGTATTTTGGAACATACTTATTTTTGTAGTATTTTTAAGAATCTATTATATTAATTATAATTAATAACTAAAAAGTTAAGTTTTTAAAAGGTTTTTTAATCGTTTTAGAATCCCGACCTTTTGTTTCTTCTTTCTCACAACCAACCTTAATTTTATAATCATGAACCAGATTGGGTAATTATTAGCTACCCCATTTTTATTAGAAAACTTAGCACGATTATGTAAAGCAAATGAACCGGCCAATGTGAAATTCTATTTATTTATTGTTGATGCTGAGTTTGTCATCTGATGAAAAAGCTCATTTCGGTTAAAGGTCCATCTGGTTGCAAAAAAACTAGAAGTCGACGAACTAGGCTTCTAGAAGATAACTCGGCCCAAATCAGAAACCCGATTTTCTTAATTGTAAAATTAGGTGTAACTCATATGTTTTAGTATAAATACCTATGTAATCATTATTCTTCAATAACAAGAAACTCTTGAGATCATCTAGCAACCCACAAAATCATAGCTTAACCTAATTGTTAACCCTTGATTCAACATTTGGTGTTGTCTGTGGGGACTAGTTGCCACAATTCACACCCATTTTATCGCAGGAGAGCAGCAGAATCTGATGGATGTCGATGGGGCAACCGAGAAGAATCAAGATGATTCCGTTGATCCATCAACAAACCTGCAGCACAACATCGCCGCATAAAAAGGGATAAGGGGGATCAGAGAGACATCCCCGATAACTTGGAGACAGACGGGGAAGACGACATTCCCGACTTCACCATGCAGGATATATGGAACCTCCTAAACGAACACAGAGCGAAAACATATAAACTCAAAGCTTCAATCGGTGCGAAGGGTGTGTGCACAGTAAGCATGCCACTGTTCGGAGCGCTCAACCTAACGCCATAAACCGCGCCAAGAAATCGGAGTCGACTGGAGCCCATTAATTCGCTAAGATTCCGCGAGATGAAAAAGACTGAGGAACTACAACATATCTGAAACCAGATCAAACTCATGAGCTCGCTGATACATCAGGCGACCAGCTTGGCCTCTGACATCCTGAAAGCCATCAAAGAGACGCAGAGGACACTGTTCATCAGAAGGATCACCGATTTCCCCGTACGGTACTCTGCTAAAATAAAGTTTACAAGATACAATAGAAAAAGTAACCGCGTGCAATGCCTAATAGCCTTCATGATCGCCATGGCACAAGCACAATTCTCCCCGGAGGAGTGAGAAGCAGGGCTATGTTAGCTATTCATTGAAAACCTATCAAGATCAACCATGGATTGGTTCTCTCACATGGAACCAGGTCCATCGACATCTTCCAGCAAATGTCAATGGTACTCATACAACACTATTCGATGTTCATCGCTAAAAAAAGCCACGATAACCAATCTCTTGACACTATCCCAGCAGGAGAAGGAGCAACTGCGAGACTTTTTTGATAAGTTTAAGGAGGTTGTCGCTGGAATAGTGATAAACAAAAAGGTGCAATCACCGCGTTATGAAATCCTCTCTGGTATAATTCCAGGTTCAAGGACGAGCTACTCATTAACCCACCACGAACACTGGAAGACGCACTCCACAGGCCCAATAAATTTATCAAAATGGAGGAAGAGTACGCGGTGATGTCGAAAAGGTACCAAGCAACCAAACTCAGCAAAGAAAGAGAAGAATCCCACCGAGAACCCAGGCAACACTACACAAGGAACAGAAAAGGTCGCACGACCTACGTGATGACCAAAAGTGGGAAACACCAGATCAGCCCCCACCTGTCAACGAAAACTCGGAGGCATATTGTGACTTCCACAAGCAAAACGGGCACATAATAGTAGACTGTTGCCACCTGCAGTCCATCCTCCTGAAGAAGTTTCAAGACGGAGAAATCGATACAAGCAGGACAAGGAATAACGACAGAAGGTGCACTGGCAACTCGAGGTTTAGCTCGTCCTCAAAGGGAAGGGCATAGCCCCATGTTAGTGCAGTCAGAGAAACAAGCTCCCACACTATCGATGATATGACGCCCCTAACCGAACCAGAGACCGAAGCCCGGAGAATAGACTCGAAGCCCTAACAGACGAGGGCTCGCTGCCAAGGAGACGAGTCAACGTCGTAATGGGTAGGATGCTGTCATGTAACGATTTGGTAAAGTCAATAAGGAGCTCGGAGTGACGGGCTTTAACTGCTCAAAAAGAGCAGGCCGACATCATACCTACCTCCCCCCCATTGGAGTTTAGCGACACCTACCTAATGGGACTCAGCCACCCTTATAACGATTTCCTTGTCTTTGAGATGGTTATCACTAACACATAAGTGGCTAGAATTTTGATTGATACAAGTAGTTTGGTTGACATCATCTTCGAAGACACACTTAAGAACATGGAGGTCAATGGCGAACTAATTAAGGACGGAAGAAAAACACTAATAGGTTTCAGTGGCAAAACCTGTTCCGCAGAGACCATTAAGCTACCAGTTCAGGTTGGAGGTCTAACTCAAACGGTCAAATTCATAGTGATGGACCAATAATCGGCGTTCAACGAAATTCTCGGCACACCATGGCCTTACTCTATGAATACATCAATATCAACTTATCACCAGTGCATTAAGTTTCTAACTAGCAGGGGGACCTGGACGATAAAAGGAAAACAGCGTGTAGCTCGAACCTGATTTCTTACAAAACATTGGATGAGGACACTACTTGTATAAGGGGAACCATCCGACATTCAACTAACGTACAACTCGGCACCCGCGCTGGATAAGGTCGAAAAAATCGCCATCCACGATGAACACGCAGACCAAACCACTGAAGTGGGGAAAGAATTGCATCCAGACATAAAGAAAGAGCTAATGTCCTTGCTAAAAGAGAACGTTGGCACTTTTGCATGGTCCATGGAACATATGAAGGGAATCGATCCAGTCATCACTTCCCACGAGCTTAACGTAGATCCAACATACAAACCGATAAAGCAGAAACAACGCAAACTCGGTGTTGAGTGTTCCCAAGCGGTGAATGACAAGGTAGGAAAACTCTTAAACGCAGGTTTAATCACCAAAGTGAAATATCCAGATTGGCTAGCCAATCCCGTCGTCATAAAGAAAAAGAATGGCAAATGGTGAGTATGCGTAGATTTCACCAACTTCAACAAAGCATGTCCGAAGGATAGCTTCCCTCTACCTCACATAGACAAACACGTCGAAGCAACCTCCGGGAACGAGTTGCTATCATTCATGGACGCATTCTCAGGATATAACCAAATAATGATGCATCCAGCAGATTGGAAAAAGACCGCGTTCACTACAGATAGAGGAACATACTGTTAAGGTGACTCCTTTTGGGTTAAAATATGCAGAAGCCACCTACCAGTACTTGGTAAACAAAATTTTTGCCTACGAACTTGAAAGGACTATGGAAGTATACATCGACGACATGCTAGTGAAATCAACCGAAGAAAATGATCATGTGAAACATCTAGAGAAATGTTTCAAGACACTCAACCTATATGGAATGAAGCTTAACCAGGGGAAGTGCACCTTCGAGGTTACAATAGGAGAATTTCTCGGTTACGTTGGGACGAAAAGAGGAATTGAAGCAAACCCAAAATAGATCTCCGCTATTCTCGACCTACCACCACCAAGAACCAAGAAGGAAGTACAAAACTTGACATGACAGATTGCCGTACTCAACAGGTTCATCTTGAGGTCAACTGAAAAAGCCTACCCTTCTACCAAATCCTTAAGGGAAACAAAAGCTTTGAGTAGGATCAAAGGTGTGAAGACTCCTTCGCCAAAATCAAACGATACCTCACAACTCCTCCCGTCCTTGCGAAACCCAAAGAGGGAGAAATCCTCTACCGTTATGTTGTAATGTCCGAAGTGGCCGTCAGCGGCGTTTTAATGCGAGAAATCCGGATAGAGCATAAACCTATCTTCTACACAAGCAAGTCAATGAATGGCGCCAAGATGAGATACCCTACCATCGAGAAAGTCGCACTCGCAGTAATATCAGCATGCATGAAACTCCGACCATACTTCCAGTCGCACACCATAATCATACTCACCACTAACCACTACGCACCATATTCTATAGTCCAAATAAATCTGGCAGACTAACCAAGCGGGCAGTCGAACTCAACGAATACGACGTAGAATACCAAGGACGCACCTGCTCCAAATTGCAGGTTCTCAAAAACTTCATAGTCGAGATACCACACTAGCAGAACGGCGACACCCTCCTGGAAACATGGAACGTCTAGGTTGATGGTTCCTACAGGAAACAAGGCTTAGGAGCAGGCGTCGGACTCGAACTGCCAACAGGTGAAGTCCTAAACTAAGCTTTCCACTTTAAGTTCAACAAATCTAACAATGAGCAGAATATGAAGCACTCTTCACCGGCTTCCGCTTCACCAAGAGTCTTAGTGCTCAAAGGATTCACACTTTTTGTGACTCCCAACTCATCAGAAGCCAATTCAGCGGGGATTATGCCGTCAAGAATGACCGAATGCTAAAGTATCACCAGATGGTTCAGGAAAAAGCTAGAAAATTTGACAGCTTCGAGCTAACTAAAATCCCGTGCAGTGAGAATCATCTAGCCGACTGCTTGATTAACATGGCAGCGATAAATGATGGAAACCTTTGGCGAACTATCCCAATGGAGTACATTAACACGCTGAGCATCACCAACGCCATGAATAATGCTATCGAGAAGCTGATAACCTTCAAGAAAATAGATGAACCCTCGAAGGTGGGCTGGAGGACCGAGATAACATATAACATTCTCACAGGTAAACAACCAGAAGACAAATGGAAAGTACATCACCTACAAGTGAAGGCCGCAAGGTACACGACCATCGACGGTCAGCTTTACAAACAATCCACTTCATGCATCCTATTATGTTGCATCAATGGGGACGACATACAGTAATTCCTCGCCGAACTACACGAAGGTGACGGTGGAAGTCATTCTAGCCGATGATGTTTGGCCTTAAGAATAAAAAAGCATGGACATCACTGGCCGACCATGCTACGAGATAGTCAAGAATATGCTATGAAGTGCAAGATGTTCCAACACCACAGACCGATAAATTAAATGCCCACCAAATCGCTCAATTCATCGGCAAACCCATACCCATTCATGAAATAGGAGATGGACGTTGTGGGACCCTTCCCAGTAGCAACAAACAAGCATTGGTACCTATTAGTAATGACAAACTACTTCACAAAACGGGTAGAGGCAGCATCGTACTCGACCGTCAAGGCTAAGCAGGTGCAAAAAAAAATAAAATTTAGCCACTAAAATGGTTACAAGACCACCCATTTCAATACAAACAATAACATTTTAACTAACGTTGCATTACGCGAATATGAGCTGTTGGAGGTACATGATTTTATTTGGAAAAACATAATATGTCGACAGGACATTCCGTACGAGATAAGGCACCAATTTATGTGAAAATATGGTTGAAAATTTTTGTGCCAAGTAGACGATAACCCTTGCAGCAACCAGTCATCTCACATTATTTAACCCCAACTAACCTTACACTTTTGATAAACCAGGTGGAAGATTCGGCTGAACCACTCAACACCGAGATACCCACAAGGAAACAGACAAGCTGAAGCCATCAATAAATTCACCATCGACGGACTCAAGAAGATATTGGAATCTAAGAAGGGTCTTTGGGTCGACGAGCTAGATGGCATCCTATGGTCTTACCGGACCACACCGCGGCAGTCGACAAACCAAAATCCTTTTTCCCTGGCACACAAAATTGAAGCACTAACTCTTTCCAATGCAGTTGTCTTGCCGACTTAAGCTAACCGAAGACAAAAACGTAAACAAAAAGATGCTCCTCGATTCTCTTGACGATGTAGAAGAAGTAAGGGACCAATCTCTCGTACGACTAAGCGCCTACCAACAGGATACAATGCGGTATTACAATAAGAGCGTGAGGAAAAAGAGGTTTGACGAGGGAGATCTAGTCCTACGGATGACCTACGCAAACACGACAGAAGAAAATGTAGGTAAACTGGGAGCTCGATGCGAAGGACCGTACAAGGTGTCAAAGGTTTTCAAGCACGGTGTTTATAAGCTTAAGACGATGGACGAAACGCCGACCCCAAATCTTGGAATATAATGATAGGTTAAGAATTTAATCCTAAACTAGTATTGCAGAGAACAGTCAATGTAGCAAGCATAGGTATCGAATTCACAGAGACGAGAAAGTACAAGTTCAATTTTAGTTTCAAATCAAGCTAAAACAGATTAATTAAGAGGTTGTTGTAACGAATCAAAACGGAAAATAAAAACGATAATATAAAAAACGCTAGGCATTAGGGAAATGCGTAGGTATTCAGGTTTAAAGTCAAGTTAACATGCATGATTGGTATTGAAAATAGTTCTCAACATGTAAAGCGAATAAAGAATAATCTCCTCTCGGAGTATTAAACCCTATGCTCGAATTGCCAGAGACAAACTCTCGCCGTCTTTAAAACAATTTGATCATGCATTACACTCAAATTCAATTGTTCATTAGCATTTAAAACAATACTCTCGCAAGTAAAAACACTTAATAATCTAAATTAGGTCAGGTTNGGACTAAGAGCCTAACAAATTCAATCCTACAAAGTTAAGCCTAACATTCAAACCTGGTTTCCCTAGG